>VZRS01002970.1:0-10779 GCA_013398055.1 Ifrita kowaldi
TACACATATGTGTGTGCATGTGTATTTGCATATATGGACATGCATAGACTTTTTAACCACTTTTACTCCTTCCTTCACAATGAACTGTCCATTTGTGACAGCATGTCAGAATATGTTTGTCTGGCATGACATCCCACGTGACTGATACACCAGTGGTGTGCCATTCTGAGCAGTCACAAGACCCATTCACCCAGAAAAGCCAAATGTACATGTATTGCATGCAAGCTGATCAGTGGAAAGTAGTCAATACGTGTAGATTAACCAGTAAAACAGTCTTTTAAAAGAGTTGTATACATAGCAAGTGTTTCTTCAGGCTCATTCCTACTGCACTTCATGTTGGCCCAGAGTGTCAGCTCTCAATCAGCATGCTTCTGGAAAGTTCCGTTCTTCTGAAAACCAAACCTATTCCTGCACTCATTTTGTTCTCCCTTCCCTCCTTTAGCAAACCATTTCCTCGTTTCCAGCACTTTTGCTCACTGGGGGAGGTCAGAGAGTCTGTGAAGCTGGAAGCCTCAGTGCACATGGGAGCAGGCTGTTAGAAGCATTTTTCACACATCAACAAGACCTGTCCTGTGTAGTTTTACATGGCATGGTGTGAAAAAAGGTTGTAACAGCCAGCTGGCCATCCACACCAGGAATGCTGCTTATGCAGGGCTGAGATGAGGGTGCAGCTTCCCAGGAAAATGTCCAAATCCAAACCGGGCCTGCAGAAGTGGACACCTGCTGAAGGCACACACACAGTGAAGTCTCACCACAGAAACTGAAGGAACCACACTGGGATCTCCAGCTGGCTCCAGCAAAAAAGGGTGGAAAGGAGGACTCTGGCAGAGAAGGGAGGCATAAGCTGAAAGTTGCCCCCTATGACAGAAGGATCATCACTAGAAAGCCACAGCACCAGGGAAAGCCCTGTCAAAACTATCAAATACAACAGAACTAAATGGTGATCAGTTGTAGTGCTTATAGTAATTAACATGTGATAGGAATTTTTAAAGGTGTTCCAGAAGTCCCCAATACAGGTGGATTTCCAGTCCTTGAAAATGAATTTTTTTAAAAATGAGAGAAAAGTATTAGCTCAGTAGGACTGTGGGAAATTAATGTTTTAGGTTTTGATCAAGTGTTTCTACAAAAGACAACAGCAACCTGGAAGCATTATGAGTCACTCAAGGAGACTGGAGGTGAATTTTGTCCATGGAACTGCTGCATATTAGCTTTCAGGCTACCCAAGCCCCGCAAAAGACAAAGTGCTCTTTCCAGTCCTTGGTTTAGAAGTTCCCCCATCGCATCTCTTAGATCTGAAGGTTTGGCTTATAGATATTAGTTGCTCAGCCTTCTCTTTCCATGATATCCCTCTCAAATTGTCTCTGCTCAGGTATTTGGTATTTGTGAGAAATTTGTATAATAGGCTAGTAGGTAGGTAGGTAGATATTAAATGGAAAAATAATCTTGGTAGGAATAGTCTAGCAGACACATAAACTACACCTTCCAAAACATTTGGAACTCTTCAGTGTGAAAGACACTGTATGTATTTTGGACATATTTTCACAGATACTTTAAATGTTTTTTATTCTTTCTTAAAAGCAAAAGTATTGACTCTTTGCGTTGATAAAGAAACTTGTAACCTATTTGCATTTTAGGGCAAGTAGTGAGTATAGAAGAACACAGTTGAAGAAACAAATGTTTTGGCACAGAGATAATTGCCTTTTTACTAAGTCAGTGAGGATGGTAGAGTAATTTTTTTCTGCTTAGTGTTTCATGCATGTGTGGAATCACCACATTAGCATGTGCCCTCTGAGATGCAGAAGAAAACGTAGTTCTGACTGAAGCACACATAACTGCTTGGATAAAACCCTGCAGTGTCAGGACATCCTGAATACCCTTTGGAAAATTCATTTTACCCTTGTGCCAGCTTTCTCTCATCTATGCAAAAGCTGTGAGGCAGCATTACTGATTTAAGAGATTAACACATACAATTCATGGAGTAGGAGTCATCTTGCTTTTCTCACGTAAGAGAAGCATACAGGAGGGTGCCACAAGGCAGTTGCTTTTAGGATCTTGGTGGAAGGATCCCTGAGCAGGGCAGACTGGAGAACACTTAACTGATAGACCCTATTTCTATGGGGCGACTGACTTTTGACAGTGTGCCAGGGCAATGCACAAAAGTAACATGAGAGAGAACTGGCAACCAACCTCTGAAGCTCCAGTGAAGAGCAGGACACACCCCCCAACCTGTCTGCAAGCAAAAAAGAAGCAGTGTAGCCATAATTCTGTGCAGGGCAAGAGAGAATATAGAAGCAGATGGGTTATATAACATCTTCCCTGACACTGGCTTCAAACAGTGTGACTGCCCTTGCAGGTCATTTGAGTATGGCAACTGGTGTGTTTCGCTGAATACATGTACATATGAATCAGAATAATAAAAGTTGTCCTCCCCCATGCGAACACATTCACCCGGGAAAGAGCACAGCACCCAACAATCGGTGTGTGGTTTCCCCTGGAGCATGGCAGCAAGCTGTGCCCACATGGGAAGAGGCAGGAGAGGGATGTCCCATGTGGCAGGAATGCGAGGACTGTGGAGTTTGCTTGGTGTTGGAAGGCGAGAGACTGAAGTATGGTTTGGCACGTGCCGGCTGGAGCGACACGCTGAAAGACAACCTCCTGCCCTTGGGCATGCAGGAGGCTGGGACAAAGCACACAGCATGGGGGAGAGAAGAGAGCTCTAAGGCGTTCCTGAGTATCCTGATCTTTCTCTGGAGCATGGAGCTGATGGCAGGCTTTCCCCAACAACTTTTCCTTGAGTGTTTCTGATTTCCCTGGAAACCACCCTCAGCCCCTGCTCTAGCTGCCTGGCAAGCAACTACCTGCCTGCCCCAGGAAAGTGCACAGGGGCTCTCGAAGGCAGCAGCATCCCTGCACAGCAAAACCAGTAAAGCCAGGTCCCAGCCTCGTCCCAGGCTGGAAGCAAAGGAGCAAATCAGGACAAGAGACACACAGACTGGTAAAATTGTCCCTGAGATCAGCAGTACACAGAATAACAAAAAATTGATGCCTTAATGGTGGGCAAGCCAGTTTATTTAATGCAGCAGTTGTACTATTTCAACAGACAGGGACACAGAAATAGCTGTGAGCTGCCTTCCTTTCACGCTCTGCATTTGGCCAGCTCTCCAGCTTTCACACTCTCCTTTACAATAAACCATACCCCTATCTGGCCAGAGAACTGTCTGCATCAATTTCTGAAAAATGTCATTCAAAAATTATGCCAAATTCTGAGCCTAAATTAAGTCCTGTCTATTCATTTCTTGTGACGCAGCCGCTCCAAGTATGTGCCAACCTGTGTGCTTGGCTCTTACCAGCTATATACAGAACCTCAACAAAAGTTGAAAGGTAATTTTTAAAATTTTCCTCAGTTGGGTTATCTTTCTGAAATGAAAATTGTGTTCTGTTACCTGGATATAAAAACTGGACCTGCATTTCAAAAACTTGATTTGTTAGAACAGCATCTCCATCAATTTAACTCAGTAGATAAGAAGTTGTTTAATGCACACAAGCCTTCTTCAGCAGAGGTATGAGAATGGCTTACTTTCTCTAAGAGCCTCACAGGAGGCTCTTACCTCTTGTGCCAGCCCACTGACTGGCATATGTACATGTAAAACTCTTTGCAGTTCAGGGAAGTGCCCACCTCAGCATGAGAAAACATTTTAAAAGTACAACCATCCTGCATGAAGATCTCAGTGCATGAGCCCTGATATGAATGTTAATATTTGCCTTTGAGGGTGTGCTTGTTGCACAGGATTTCACTTCATTCATCCTTATTCTAATAATTTTGTGTACAAGCACAGGTGTGGGCACAAACTCCGCATCCTCAATAGAGTCTGGAGCATTGTTATTTATTACAAATAAATCATCTGCATAATAATTTCTTATCTTTCCATATTAAAAGAGATAAATCTACACAGATACCAATACGAATCTAAGTCAGAATTCCCATCTGGGCTACAATATGTCTACGTATACATTGTTTTTTCGGTGGACTGCAATATATAGATATTTTGAAAATCAAATGACATTTTCTTTTGCCCCCTTCTCCCTCACACAGTGTGTACCTGTAGCGTCAGTACGTTCCTTCATTCTTTTCTTATTGTCTTCCTCTCTCCTCCTCCTTCGTTTTTCCAATCTTATTTCTGAAGATGGAGGTCAATTTTGCAGTTGTGAGGACTAAGTTCTCTATTAAATATAACCATAAAACCAAAATCAGTTTCATAAAGGTAGGATACTTTCCAGGACCGGAAATCACCCCTATTTACACTTAACTCAGGAGCTACATTATTTGGGGCAATTCCAGGCAATGAAAACACAATTCCCTGTAGCATGGCTCCACCTCCAGTATTTTGCTATGAATTTTCTTTTTACTTTATTTTGCAATTTTGTTGTTTAAAATACACTCTGTTACCATTTTCTAGTGGCATTGTCTCAAAGCTTAGCCGAATAAACACTGAATAAAACAGAAGTGACACAGTGAGCCCCTCTGGTATGATATAATATTGCCCACTCCGAGCAATTAAAGTTGAGGAAGACTTAACCGTGGAAGTAAATGAGAGACTTTCTTTTCCTCATCCCAGCTCCACATTATTGGCAGTGTACTAAAGTCTGTACAGGCATTAAAAAACACATACCTTACCTGTTCGTGCTCTACTGAAAACCTGATTTTCTTGTTGTTTCCTTGCATCGAGTCACTTACTCTCTCAAGCTGCAGTCTTCCTCTGCCACCTACCTCCCTCTGTCTGAAATATTATCGGAAAGAAAGATGCTTCCAAAATAAAAACATTTGCAGGAATTAAAGTCTTTGTATAAAACCACTTTCTTTTTCAAAATGAAACGGGCAAAGGTATGACTGTGCAATCAAAATCACTGATACTGGACATTGCAGAGGAATTACATCAGGAGTTTAGTGCCTGTATTAATAGGGCTGGTGCTTGAGAAACTTCAAAAGAGTGACACAGTCTTTTTCTACTTCCACATGATAGCAATTTTAAAAAAAAGTAAAATAATACACAAAACCCCCCTATTTTGTGCATGGAGGTGATTGTTGGGGAAAATTTTCACTGAAATTATCTTTCTTCCCTGCACACAGAAAAAATATGTATTGCAGATATTATATACAAATACAAAAAAATATGTATCTTGGTGAATGAATCTCAGAACAAGCCAGATTCACCTTTCTGATGGCTCACTGCTGAGAGGGGGAAAGAGGTGCACAGTGATTCAGCTCAGATCTGAATGTGCCAAAATATCTGCATCAGAAAAGCTGATGCCTCTGCCTCTGAGGGCAAAACCGACTGTTCCCATGCCGACTTGGGAAAAAACTTCCATGAACATTCCTATTTCAAAATCAAGCTGTAAATTCAATGCATTCAGTGTGTTCTCACTCGTGTGAATGTATTCCCTCATGACAGCTCTGGATTTCCCTTCCAGCCCTGCATAATGATCTCTTCATCTGCCGCCATCAGTAGAGGAGAGACAGGTGATGCCTCTGGCTCGTCAGGGTTGGGCAGGAAGGGTGAGTGACACGCACCAGATGCTGCACCCTGAGCTGGGCTGCAGCTCCCCTGGAAATACATCATGGAGTAAAAATCACCATGTACATTCCAGCTGCTGCAGAGCGTGTCACTGAAGCAGGCGTGCTGTCACATGCACAAACGCACACCAAATAGTATCCGTACAGTGTGATCAATTAGCAACTAGCAGTTAATTCTTTGAGGTATAGGGGAAAAAAGGAAAAGGGGGAGAAAAAAAATCACACCTTCAAAGGAAGATCAAAGTTAACTGTACAAGTTCTCTGAGGTTGAAAAAGAAAATAAAACCAGGTTCCTCAAGACAGTGAAGGAGACAATGAAGTCAGTGACATGTGTCCCCTGACTTTTACTTCATATTTTACTATATTTATAACACTGATTTTTATCTTTAATGTCAGTTAATTCAGTGCCCACAAAAACTACCAAGTCAGAAGCTCTTGAGCCTAAAGTCTTCTGTATTAATACAGACCCAGAGGCTGGACCTCAAAAACATCCCTGAGAACACCATGGTAACAGTTGCCAAGCCCTAAAAAACAAAAAGCTTTTAGGGATATGGAGCACAAAGACTGACAAGATAAGAAAGAGGAGCAGCATTATCTATCTTAATTCATTTCAGCCAAATATGACCCATGTAGACCCACAAGTAGTACATTCAGTTAGAAGTTAAGTATGCGCTGAGTCCCACAGGCAGATTGAGGCATTAGAGATTTAGAGAGTGAAGAGGAGAGCAGGAATAGGAAGACGAGTGAAATTGAATTTCTCATCTCATAGAGGAGGCACTGCGCAATATAAGCGACACACACAGCAAACAGACAAGAACTGCAAGAAATGAGTCAACACACAGTCTTTAGTATTTAGAAATATGACTACTGACACATAGGATTATAGCACATTAACAGTATATAGGAACATTCGTATTAGTTGGTTTGTGGACTGTGCAAGATGACCATCAGTAACTTGAAAGTTGATATAAAATCACACCAATAAATCTAGCAGGTAGCATAGCAACAAGAAGACTGGTGAGTAAAGTGGGAATTGGGACATTTGGCAATACCCGAGTCCATTGCTGAGTCTCTTGGCCTTCTCAAGAACAAAGAGCACATGAATGGAGCTGTTTGAAGAGTTGCACATCTACGACCAGCGAAGACAAGTGATGGAAAAGGTCTTAGAAAGGATGACTGTACAAGGCATCATGAGCAGGTATCATAGACTCACATGGGATCATCACAGTTTTCAGTCTAGTTATTTGCAATATCAGATACATAAGAGTTTAGAAGAGGTTCCAGAAACTTCCCAGTACCATCAGCTCCTCACCACCATGTTTTTAATATACTTGTAATATCAAAACTAAAAATACTGTTGTCATCACAATGGGAGAGCATATCAGTATGATGTCCTTAAAATTGTGTTACAGCAAAAAAACCCAACAGCCATAAGCATCAGTGCTAAGAAGGTACTTTACTTTGTGTATACTTTCATCAAGAGAAATGTTAGAATAGTAACAAATTCTTGCCTCAATATTTTTAAAACAATGTTAAAAATGTTGCATAGGTTGCAATTAAAAAAGGTACAAAAACTATTACAGGAATTGCAGTAGAATTTTTTTTCCTGCCCATCTATTTGGCAGGAAAAAAACTATTTTATGAAATAAAGAGAAAGTATTCGTAAGAGAAAACATTACACGCAAAAGGACTGTTTAGATAAGTGAAGTAAGGCATTATATGAACCAACAGCTGGAAGCTGAAGCCAACCCAACTCAAGCTGGAAGTAAGAAACACTGAAGGCTGTTAAGCAGAGTGGCAAATGGCTGCAGTGAGGACTGGATTCTCCACCCACCTCATGGTATCTTCTATTTGGAAAAGCATGCCTTTCTGGAAACTGTGAAAATTTACCTGAGCTTCTAAAGAAGTATATTATGAACAGCAAGAATGATATATGTGGTATGACTGAAAAACCAGAAAGGTCCCTTCTGAATGATAAATACTTCAATCCTTTAATTGAACAAGATACTCAGTGCTCAAACCTTCACACACCAGGGGCCGGCAGGCTAGCACTGGATGTAGGATTTCCAGGGAAGGTGAGCAACAAATGTGATCAGCGCCACCACATTTTTGTCTCAGTCTTTCTGAATGTTGTTTTGTTTGATGATCTGTTTGCTTGTCTGGTGAGCCATTTGCCATAGTACCCAATTCTTGTTTTGTGAAAGGTTCCAATTTAGTTAGAAGATAACACTGACTTGCTTTAGAGAAACATTTTCTGAGGCAAGTTGTAACTTTCTGCATCTCGCTGTTTATCAGAACCCATCACTCTTTATTCCTAGCTAGATTTTCTTTTCATATTACTGCTGTGAAATACTTACCAGTGTATGGCTTAGGAGTAGGCCCATGTGAGTGCTGTAATGGTACCCAGTCAGTTCTTAACCCATGTCCTTCCCAAAATTGTGCTTTCCTTCACTGCTGTCACAATTTTCTCTCTGAAGTAATTCAGCTGTTTCTTTCCAAGTCTTTGTAGTTCCTTATATTACTCAAACCAACTAAAATTCTTTAGTTAAGACCAAGGAAAACTATTTTTATATAATTGTAAATACACAGTGAGACCATTAGTGAATATAGTTTCTGGCCGTTGGCTTCCAGGATGATTTCCTATACCAGCACTAATTTCACAGATGCACCAAAGAGGCAAAATAATGCCAGCATTTTTGCATGAATGTTTGTATTGCTCTGCATTAAGACACTGAAGTGTCTTACACTGACACACTTGTGTCTTACACTGCACAGTTTTACAGTTGAATAACTGTCTAGAAAAGAGACTGAATTCATACCAAGCCACATCAGACCTGATTCCCCTTACATATACTTGAGCGTGAGGTAAAACCCCAAAATTCAGCCCTCAAGGAGAGATTCTCCAGGGTACACGAGCCAGACCATCAGCCACATTGCAGGACCCAGTCACATATGTTGCTGTTACACTTTGGGTTTTTCTACACAAGAAGTGAATGCTCAGCCTTGGCAAGTGTGAGGTCCTACCTTTCCTATGGCACAGAATCCTGGTGAAGGGCTGGTCTGAAGAGCAGGAAGGTATGCCGTGTCTTTGGAGCAGGTGTTCATTGGACTTACCCTCTGAGAAATGGGCTTTTTCTGGTACCTTGCCCAGCATACTAATACCTTTGAAACAGGCACAGATCTGTGTGTGCTGGGAAAGTTCCCTACCCCTCATAAGCAGGGACACAGAGGAGAAGTGAGATCCTGTTGTCCCAAGTAAGATCCTTCAGTCTCTCACTGTGAGGAGCAAAGGGCTGTTCTTTAGCTGGCTGCTTTAATTTGGACACCAGCCACTGAGTGAGTCCTTCTCACTACTGTGATAATTTGCTTACTGCTCAGGAGAAATAAAATTATAGAGTATAAGTTACATTTCTTATTTTAAAACCTAATACCCAGAGGTCATCCCCTCATTTTCTTGACCATTGACACAAAATTGGCTCTGATGGGGGAAGGAGCAATGCTGAGACAGAGCCCACAGCCACAGTGTTTCAAGCTGCATTGGAGTACAGAAAACGAATTTCCCAAACTAGAATAGGGAGAAAAAATTTTGCTTAAATATGAATTTTAAACCCTGCACCTGGTGCAGGAAACATTGAAACATGCTCATCAGGCACTGAAATATGATTTTATGAATGACAGGCATTCAAAACAATTTCTAGCACTTGGAATATAAAAATTGCATTTTGGAGAAAACAAAATAGAGTGAATGCTTAGTTTTAAGTATGAGGTTTTTCTGCTAAAATTAGTTTAAATATTTCCAGGTCTTCAAAATTCAAAGTGTTCATTCTTTTCAGATTTTTCCCAATACAACTGTAACTAATCAGCACTTGAAAACTGAGTAATATTCTTTCTCGCATATTTTCTCTATTTTTTCTGCTTTATTACAGGTGCTTAAAACAAAACAAAATGGGTCTCTCCTCACAGTTGTTGTGACCATGAAGCTGAACATTTCAAAGAGTTCATATTGAAATAAGAACTTACATCTCTGTTAAAAAAATAGTCTGCCTCGTATGCAACTCCTCTAAAACGAGCAGTGAAGATACATTCACCTATTTACAACTTTGCATCTCGTACTCAGCAGAAAGCCAGGGAGTAAATCCAGTTTACCTTCAAAATAATTTGTTGTTTTGACATGACTTTGCCCTCGGCGTAGTTTTTGTTTCAATTAAATGCAAAAGCATCGCCGTTCCCGGGATTTGTAATGATTCAAAAGTTTCTGGGGAGATTCCTCCTCGAGAGCAACTGGTTTTTCCTCCTTCGGTTTATCAGACCTCTCAACTCTTGTGGCTTTGGTGGTGGCATTTTCCGGCGGACGCCGGACTTGGTGGGATTTGGAGGGGGTCACCCAGATCCCTGCCTTTCCCGGAGCTCCACTTCGTCCCGGCCAGGAGCGGGGGCTGACGAGGTGGTGGGCGGCCGGGGCATCCTCCCCGGGGGCAGCGGGGCAGCGCCCGGCACAGGGGGCACGTGGAATGTAATGAAATAAATGAAATAAAATAAAAAGCAGCGGGAGATGCCCTCACTCGCTGGGTAAGCCTCCATCTCCCCCCCACCCCTGCTTCCCCCCGCACCCCGCAGCCGCCTGCCGGTCCCTGCGTGGCCGGAGCTCCCTCTGCGCCTCCCGCCCCGCTGCTCCCGGGCAGTCCCGGCTGCGGAAGGGGGGTCTCCCTGCTCCCTCTGCCTCTGCCACCCGGCGGGCCCGGGACTGAAATTACCCCTGCGGCAGGGGAGCCCCTGCAGTCCCGGAGTATTTGCGGGAGGGAGCCACGCTATAGGAAGGGCGGAAGGCAGGGAAAGAAGGCAAGGGAGGGGGTGTCAGCACAGCCCAGAGCGGCCTCATCCCCCCTCACTCCTCCCACCAGTGCGTGGTGCCTCTTAACCCCCGGGAACCTCCCTCCCGCGAAGCATTAGTCCACTTTGCAGAACACGAGTTGAGAAAAAAAATACTTCTCGGCCGCGGCCAGTCATGAGCTGTTTGGATGTTATGTACCAAGTCTACGGTCCTCCCCAACCCTACTTGGCAGCAGCCTACAGCCCCTACCACCAGGTACGTGTAGGGGACAGCGGTGAAGAGGCAGAAGGTGGGAGGGGTATCGTCTGGAGGATGGCCGTCTGGGGCCTCACCAAAGGGAAAAAGGGAAAAGGAGAAGGGGAGGAGAAAGGGGGGG
>VZRS01002970.1:10792-117183 GCA_013398055.1 Ifrita kowaldi
GGGGGCGGGGGGGGGGGAGATCTGGGAGCCTGCGATGGTGAGCGGAGCGCAACCGCATCCCACCTTGGCGCGGGGCTCGGTAGGGTACGTACCCCGGCGGCAAACGACCGGCTACGGGATGCTTTGGGAGAGAGGGTGCGATTTTAACCCTCAGAAGGATTTTTAGGGGGTTTGTTTGCTTGTTTGTTTGTTTTAAAATGTTTGCTTGTTTGTTTTCTTTACCGGGACGGGCTCCCTCTGAGAGCGGCGGGTCGGGGTAGCGATGTCCACCCTGTGTGGGGACCGTCGGGAGCTGCCAGGCCGGGCTTCTCGGGGCATCGCTCACCCCTGCGCGCCGGCATCCCGGCCGCTGCCGCGGGAGCCGCTTCGTGCAGAGATTTTACAGCCGCCTCGGAGGGCTGCTCCGGAGTTACGCTCTGGAAGTGGGGGTGGCGAGAGAGACGGGAGGTTGCGTGGTTTACCCGGTTTGACGATGGCAGAGGAAGCCGCTTTTGCGAAGGGGACCAAGGGGCTACAGGATGCTCCCCTCTGCCGGGGCGCTCTCGGCGGCGGCGGGACCCCGGCCCGTCCCCCAGCCCCGCCGGCTGCCGGCGGCGGCCGTCCCCTGCGAGACCCGCGGGTGCTTCGTGGACTGGAGCCACGTCTCGCCGCCTCACTGCGCGTAGCTCCGCCCGGGCGGTCGCGGGTGTCAACTAATCCCGAGGTTTGAATAAAATGATCCCTCCGGCCGCGGGGATGCTCCGGGCACGCACGGCCCGTGGTGCGCGGGGATCTGCTGGCGCCGGGACGCGCACCGTCCCGCATGGGTCAGGCTCTGCTCCCCGGGCTGCACCTGCTGCACACCGCTTTCCTTTTACCCCTCTGCGTTCCCAGTTTTTCCCTCATCCTTACACCTTCCAGAAATTAATTACTTCCTCCTTCAGCATAACGAAAAAGGGGATGGATATAGAGAATAGCGCCCCGGGCCCCAGGCGGGTGCAGCCCCCGCCGTGCAGTGCCGGGCGGGGGCCAGCGGGGTGGCGGTCCCTGTGCCGCCTCCGGCGCCCGGCAGCGGGGCCCAGTACCCGTCGCAAATAGCAGATGATGTCTTTCCCCACCTTGCCTTCCGTCCCACCATCCCTTCAGCCCCCGGCACACGGCGTATGACATTATTAAGGGGGATGATCATTACCTCAATGGCCGACCAGGGAGCCAAGAGGAAAGGCGGTCGTCGCGATGAGTTGTCATTATTAAATATATCGCGCGTCTTAGCCCAAGACTCTGCCCTGTCCCCTCGGTTCTTCCTCCGCCGGCCGCCCCAAGGCTCTGTCCGCAGCGGCCAAGACCGGGCTCCGTGTCCCAGCGCTTATTGCTAAGAAACTCCCAGCAGCTGCAGATACGCTAACGCGCATGAAGACGGGAAACATCCGGCAAACTTCAACACCCGCTGTTTTCCCACTCGGCGGAGTCCAGTAAAAGGAGATGAACCTTGTAGTAAATGCCTGGAGCTTCCTGCTGTCCAGGGAAATGCTGAGTTTTGCCATGAAATGTGTTTAAGACTGCCAGTCTTTTTTTCCCCTCTTTCCTTCTCCCTTGCCTCTGTGGGTTACAGGGCACTGTTTTGCACCAGATTTTCGGAGCCGGGGACCGAGCGGCTCTCGCCCTCTCCCAGATGCCGGCGCTGCTCCGTGGGTGCCCCCCGCCCGTGCCCCGTATTGCAGCCCCTTGGCGGCCGCCGTCCGCTCCGGAGCCAGCTCCAAAGCGGTTTCTGGTACGGGGCTTGGAGCGGGGGGACCCGGCCGTCTGACCCCCGCCCAGCTGCGCCTTCCCCACCCGGCGGCTGTCTTGCTCCATCCCGGCCGGCACTCGTGGGTTTCGGGCCCCCAGCCCTATTTGCAGTCCCTTGGTTGCCCCCGGAGGACAGAGGGCGATATGCGGGTGTGGGGATTGTGGTGTGTGCTGAGGAAAAGGCGGGCAGCCGAGGACCAGTCTTCTGCATTCCTTCGGAAAGACCGCGGGAGAGGGCTCGGCGCTGCACACCGGCTGGCACAGGACGGGCCAGCGCACCTTGGTGTGCTGCGTGACCGGCTCCATTTTCTTTCCTTCCCTACAGAAACTCGCCTTTTACTCCAAAATGCAAGAAGCCCCGGAGAGCGGCAGCAGCGCCAGCGCCGGCAGCTCCTTCTCCAGCCACCCCGCGGCCAGCATCAAGGAGGAGGACTGCAGCCCCGAGAAGGAGCGACCCCCCGAGGCCGAGTACATCAGCTCCCGCTGTGTCCTCTTCACCTACTTCCAGGGGGACATCAGCGCCGTGGTGGACGAGCACTTCAGCCGGGCGCTCAGCCAGCCCAGCAGCTTCTCCCTCGGCAGCGCGAAGGCGGCGCGGAACGCGGGCTCCTGGCGGGGTGAGCGCGCAGCGCGGTGCGGGGGACGCGCGGGGTGCGGGGGGCGGCGGAGGCCCCCTCTGGGCCGGCACCTCGTCCCCACCTCGGCTGCGCATCCCGGCCCTCTCCTCCCTCCCACCAGCGGCTGGTGCTCGGCAGGCATCCCCTGGGGTATCAGGCCAGGAGCTGCCAGCTGCTTGGCCCTTTTAGGGTAGAAAAGGAAAGAATAAAGCCCTTCAGATTATGCCGGGCGGCCATGGCCCAGGGGGATAGCAGCCCGGGAGGCGGTCGGGGGAAACAAATTGTCTTTTCACTGCAGGTGGTTTACCTGAGGGGGCTACAGCCCAACTAGCGTCAGAGTGACCAAACTGTGATTGTGACGAGTGCGTCCCCCGTTGACCCTTTCAGCTTTCGAGTGGTCATAGTGATGGGAGCAAAGCAAAAAGCAAATGTGGGAACCATCTCATCAGCTTCCTACCTCTAAAGAAACGATTGTGTGTGTCCCTGTATCTTGCCCTGCATGTATCACCACCCTGATTGCTGCTGGAGCACTGACAATGACTCTTAAGTTTCTGAAAACGAGAGCTTCCAGACCTGCCCCTGGCCATGTGCTGTCAAGGCAAAGGCCATGGCTTATGCACAGCTCTCCGTATCCATTCCTGATTCACGCTGGACAGGCCCACGAGGATACTCAGGGCAGAGGGGAATAACCTTCCCCACACTCCATCTGCCAGAGAGTTAGGGCTGGCTCTTCCTTGTGGGCAGTCTTAGTAACCCTTCCTCACAGGGCCACCTGCTTGGCCAAGGCTGGTTTCCCAGTCCCTGCATGAATTGCTGTCTGTAGTGTCTAAGAATATTTCACGGGTGAGAGATATTCAGTGCTGGAATTGATGGCAGGAGAGGAGTTTTTTTGCTCATCATGAACTGTTTCCCCTTCTCCCAAGCAATGCCAAGGCTCAGAGCTGACATACTCCCCTGGTAAAGAAGTATTAGGAGCACTCTTTCAGGAACAGTGTGCATTTCCAAATAAACATGCATAACATCTATTTGCGCTATTAATAATCACCAGTCCATCTTGCATGTTGCTTACTGGGCTAAAAAAATGAAGGGCCCTTGTCCTCTGCCCTGCCAATCTCCAAAGATCTGCAGAGGGCTTCCCAAAAATGTTGACAATATATCTAAGAAACAGGACAGTGTAATAGATGGAGAATTGCCCCCAGATATTTGAGTAATTCAAGCTTGCCTTTAGTCACATCGCTGTTCCTGCCCACTTTGCAACTGCACTGAGGCATGAGCCGCTTTCTGGGAAGTGTTGGGCATAAATGCTTAGACAAGGAGACTATGATGAAAACAAACAAGAAAAACCCAATCCTGAGAATTTCAGTGGTGTAAATAGCTCTCACTCCGTTTCCACCACTGAAGAAAAGAGATGTTTCTCTTGCCTTAGATAACAAACTTTTGCCCGTCTACATACTAAGAGAAACCTGGAGCAAATAGTTGCAGTTTCATGGATAAGCCATAGGCTAGGTGTGTTGGATGTTGAGTTGGAGAGGAATCTGTACTTGTTTGGAGCAAGTTCTTGTGTTTGGCAGTTTTTCGTGGAATAAAGGGAAAGAAAGGACTGGTTTGGGTGGATCAGGGAGGGACAGAGCCCTTGGGAAAGGAGATCAAGGCTTGTAGGGTGTGCTCTTTGCTGACTTTCTTTCCCACTTCCTTCACCCAGATGGTTCCTTTCCAATGAGCCAGCGCATCTTCCCACCATCCTTCTGGAACAGCACATACCAGCCCTCCTCTGTCCCAGCCGGCCTGAGCAGCCCCCTGGCAGCTGCTGCCCACAGCGAGCTGCCCTTCGCCACGGCCACCGACCCCTACTCGCCCGCCTCTCTGCACGGCCACCTGCACCAAGGCGGCCCCGAGCCCTGGCACCACGCCCACCACCACCACCACCACCACCACCACCACCCCTACATCGGGACACAGAGCGCTGCCTACCCCCGCCCCACCGCCATGCACGAGGTCTACGGGCCCCACTTCGACCCCCGCTACGGCTCACTCCTGGTGCCCACCGCCTCTGTCCGCCCCCACCGCCTCACCCCCGCCTCTGTATCCACGCCAGTCAGCCCCCCATGTGAACTGGGCAAGACCGAAGCGGGCGCTGCTGCGGCCTGGACGACACCGGGCCCCTTCCCCAACACAACGGGGGACATGGCACAGAGCATCGGCCTCAATGTGGACACAGGTAACGAGCTGCCCTTGGTCCCTCCAGGTCCCGGCTCAGCTGCACCTCTGATCCCTGACTCCACACCATCCAGAAGGACTCATGGGGGGTGGTTGTGCTGTGGGGGAATGAAGTGAGGGTGGAAGCCCCATGTGTGACACCTGAGCTCTGCCCTAGGTGGTCTTCTTGGGGCTCTTCAGCCAGGCAACTGAGGAAGGGAGAGGAAGGATGGGACAGGCCAATACATCACATCTCCACAACATTGTTTGAATTTCTGATGCCCTAAAACATGCCCCGAGGCTACAGGTTGCTCTGAGGTACTCTTGTCCTGGCCCTGGTCTTGCTCCTGCATTGAGCAGCGAGAGTTTGGAGCAGAATGGAGCAGCCCCAAAGGTTACTGCTTGGCCCCATCCATGTGCTGCCCTGAGGGGTCATTTCTAGAGACCAGGCAGTTTCATGAACTAGTTCCTCTCCTTATTTACCTATTCCTTCCAGTTTTTGAGATGAAAGCACAATTGCATTTGCTGAGCAAAAAAGGCAGTGTTTTTCCCCTGGTAGTGCCTGTTGGAGTGTCTTGGAACCAAGGCTGTGACTGTAGTGCTGACAAAAGTGGGTACACAGGCATAGTCAGCAGTGACAGATCCTGAGTCAGTGGTTGTGAAGGCAAGGAAAGTCTGCTCCACGCTGGTTTCGATATTGCAGCCACTAATTGCTCCTTATGGTGTCCTCACTGTAAGCAGGAGGGACATGTGACTGTCTCCAGTTTGGCTTGGGCTTCTTCTTGTTTCACACCCTTCTGGGGCCCTGGAGATCCCATGCTTTAGACTGATCTCAGCTGGCAAGAAATGCAATTTGTTTTCCTCTGTCCTTAAATGCCTGTACCTATTTTTCTTCTTCCTTTTTTTTTCTTCTCTCCGTTCTCAGGTTTGCAACCTCAGGATAAAAGCAAGGATCTGTACTGGTTTTAAAGCTGTCCTTCATACTTCTTCCCCTGGCTCTCCCCTGTAGCTCTCTACCCGTTAGACATGGTGGCATTCAGAGCTGAAATCGGGTCAGTTTGTAACAGCTTCTGATCTTGGTTTGCAGCTCGCCGTTACTCCTTCTGTGGTGGATCCCTTCTGAGCTGATGTGCTGACTCAAAGACTCTCAGATCCCCCCTTATCCTTTTCCAAGCCCACTGTGGCCCTGCTGCTCGGGGAAAGACAACGGGATTTAAAAGGACCTGGCATTGCAAGGGGGATACTTTAGACTTACTTCGGAAAGGAAAGTCCTTCTGTTGCAAGAGGAGAGCCAAAGACATTGAACTTCTATTTAAGCAGACCCCACACCCAGACCTGCAGCCAGACTACTCTGAAAGAGTCAAATGGCATCATGGATGGTGATGCAAAACCCCTGGCCTTCGTACAGGGAGCAGAGGAAATTGTAGAGGTTTTTTTAGTGGTGTGGATATTTTTTTATGGCAGTTAAAGTTATTTCTTGAATGCAAACATGGCAAAGCTACTCAGCAGTTTTGAACTGGATTTTTACTTTGCATTATCAAAAAGTAAAAGAAGAAACTGGAACTCATGAACATTTTTGGACAATCAAGGAACCAGTCAGATTTTTCAGCTTTGTCATTGTGAGTGGCAAGTGTCTGACTGGGGCCACCTGCCCTGGACTTACAGATATGCAGCTGTTCCCCTCACAACTGCTTAAATCCCAGAAAGATGAAAACCAAGGTGGCACTTCTCAGAGTTTGGCACATTTGCATTGGATGTATAACAGTTGTTGGGTTGGGGGTGGGATTGTTTGTTTGGTTTTGGTTGGGTTTTTGATGGTTTTTTTTTTCTTTTTACAATAAACATTTTCTGGTGAAAGTAAAACCCTCTTAAAGCAGGGGGGAGAAAGGAATCTGATGAAAAACGAACAGCTCACCTTCAACCCAACAGACTTTAAGGGAAGTACCGGATCGAAAAGCACGTGACAGACACTTGGTCTGAGTTGCCTCTAACACTTCCCTTTGTCTACTTGTTGTTGTCATTTTGCCACTTTAGTAGTTGTTTTGTTTGGGTTTTTTTGAAAGGGGGAATTAGATATTTAACAGCAGAAAAGCTGTATTAAAGGTATCTCCCTCTTTCACCTTGTGTACTTTAATGAAGAATTAAAGCTAAATAAGAGAAATGAGGTAAACTGGAAACTTCAGGATGAAGCAGGAAAAGTATCTCTCATGTGGATGAAGTGAGTTATTTTATTATTTTGCATGAAAGATAAATAGAAATCCTAACAGCTGAAAATATTTTCTTAGTAAGTAAAACACACTGAGATAAATACAAAAGATAAGAAAATGTGAGACTGTTGCAGTGCTACATTTTAGTGAATGGTGTGCCTGTAAGATTGGTTAAAGCAAGGGAGCTGCTCCATATTTCTTCTGCTAGAAGAGGGGACTGTAGCATATAGAATTGCAATTGCAGTGGTAAATTAAAATGTTATTACCAGATGATGAATAATTAATGAAACAGGGTAGAAATGGCATTTACCCTGTACTTAAAAGCTGACTTTTTTGCAGAGAAAACATCTGATCCCAGCACTACTGTGTTTTGGGCATTCTTTTGGGTTTTTTTTTTCCTTAATGTAATGTCTTTGAAGATGACAAATTTTAAAGCATATAGTAGGAGATTCCTGACATTACCCCCTGACACTAGGAGAAGCAGTAGAAAATGGACTTTTGTGCTGCGAGGAGAGTTTTTACCTTCCACACTGTCAGAAAAGCTGGCATAATATTCACCATGTGTCAGAAGTGGAGTTATGAATAACCCAAACTTGCTTCTCCTAGGTTTGGTGATAACTCAGTTTCTGGGAAAGAACAGGAATCCTAACAGAAAGAGTTTGACAAAGCAGCGTGAGTACATTCTGTGAGAAGCTGACAAGGAGCACCCCTGGTCAGAGCTTAGCAAATGGCAGGGGGGGACTTGCCGTGATTCCTTCAGCCAGACAAACTGGTGGGCATTTTTCCCTCAGCCTCCAATAGCCAGAGCCCAGACAAGCTGCAAAGGGCAAGGGAATGACCCCAGAATTTACATTATTGGTTAAACCAAAAACATTTTGAGGTGTTTATCAAGGAAGAAGGCACCGGCTTTTTTGCAGGAGAAAAGTAACTAAAAAGGGCATTTAACTGCAGAGGCTTGAAGTTAGCAGGGTCATTTTGTGAGCATTTGCCTGAGGGTTTTTTCAGGCTGTTTACAAAGGGGTTTTTTTTAAAAAGGTAAATCTGAGTCTATCATTGGTTGTGCTTCATCAGAATTATTTCTTTTTTCTTTCTTTTTTCCTCCCCTCTTCTCTGGAACTCTTAACGAGGAGGGCTGAGTGACACAGCCCAAATACATTTGGAAATATTCATGTTAGCATAAACCAGTCATTTACTACATTGGCATTTACAATTCATTTTGACTACAAATGTATTCAAGCATGAGAATTTATGCAATGACTACATGAATATTGGTTTTGGCATTTGTTCTGTGGGTACGTTTTTTACTGTTGTATCATGAAAGCATCTAAATACAAAAGCCAAGACAGCGGCTCAAGGTGTTAAAAGCGCAAACAGCTTTTTTAAAAATGCTCCTACTCTGGGTGGACTGCAGTCTGAAAGCACACATGCCCTCTTTTGGCTAATCCTTGCAGTTTTGCTCACTCTGTGTTATTCTGACTCCCGAAGGACAGCTCACAACACCAACCTTCAAGGCTTGGTCATGAGTCTTTGCAGGACTGGGACCACAGCTCCTAACGCACTAACAGTGCACATGACCTCCGTGCCATTTCTCAAGTCTGTTTTATTCCTCTTTGCATCATAAGTTATTACTCCCTTAGTCATGAGTGCATGCAGAAAATCTGGAATTACAAAAGAAACCCTTCTTAGATGTTATGTAAATATTACCTACCACATGCTTGTCATACACTGAAAGGGATGTGAGTCCCCATCCCTGCAGCCTGAAGAGCAGATCCTCCTGCTGCCCCTTTCTGAATGTCATGCACCAGACTATGCTCTCCAGCTGCCCACCTGACAAACAGACTAGCCCAGCTGGGACAAAGGAACAGACACAAACAAACAGCTTCAAACCCGTTCGTGCAGAGTGCAGTGAAGGAGGCAGAGGGATGGGATCTGCTGCAGAGCATGGCACTGCTGGACATAGCAAGGGTATCCGCTGCTGCCCAATAGCAAGAGTGTCCTCTCCACAAGGAGTTTCCAAAATGAGCTCTGGATGTATTCACCACAGATACTTATTTCCCTTTCTGAAAAGAGCTGAAAATTAGCAAAGCATGAAGGAGTACTGCTTTAATGATAACTGAGGTTAAAAGTGATCTGTCAAGGGAAGAATGGAGGTGGGGATAGGGCATGGTACTTGTGGGTGCAGTCCCCACTTTACTTTAAAGAGGTTTTTGCTTCAGTATGGCTGCAGTCACAAGAATGCAGCATAAAACTTTTAAATGCATGTATGTGCCCCTACACTTACAGTCTAATACTGAAGAGCTTTAGGGTCATGTTGCTTACTTCTCCTCCTTTTCCAGTGTGTTTGCCATAGAGCCCCCAGCAGAGGAGGAGGAAGGGAGGAGAAGAGGGTGAAAGAGAGTTTGAATAATCCCTTTTGCGTCCCCCAGACTGTGTGCTGCCGCCTCTGGGGAAATGTATCTGCCCTGTCTCCTCCTTGGGTCAGGAGCTGCTGACCCTTCTCGCCTTCCCTTTGAAGTCATATTTAGGTTCACAAGACAAGCTCTAGCTAGGGCTTAAATGTTGGGCCCTTCTTGGAAGGGAGGAATATGCTGCTGGTGGCTTTGGATGCAGCAGCCTTCTCTGACAGTTGCTGTGCATCTTTTTCTGGGCAAGTGTTGTAATTAACGTGCCCTTTTGATTACAGAAGGATGAGCCAGCTCCTGTGGAGGATTGTAGTGTCCTGGCTTTCTTCCCGGGCCTGCCACCCAGAGGAGCAGTTGCAGCAGAGAAAGGAGAGGGTCCTATGATTATTTTCAGGAGTGAGACAGTGATTTCATAGGCTTGGCAATTTTACATAGGGAAATGAAAGTAGGAGATCTTAAAAAAAAAAAAGAAAAAAGGGAAAAAGAAGAAGAAAGAAGAAAAATAAGAAAGAAAAAGAAAAAGAAAAAGAAAAAGAAAAAGAAAAAGAAAAAAGAAAAAATAAAAAGGAAAATAAAGAAGAGAAAGGAAGAGAAAAAAGAAAATAAAAGAAAGAGAAAAAACAGTTTTACTTCAGTCAGTTCCCAAGTTTTGGGACTGCCAGCTGGGGAAACATACTGTTAATTTAGTTCCGAGCATGGTAGCACTATTATCTAATCTGAATGTAGTGACAAGCGACTCAGCCTGGGCTCTTCATGTCCATTTCTAATCACAGAGGAGGAGTTACCTTTGCAGTGCACCTTCTACTGCCTCCTTAGCCAGGCATAACTCGGGAATAATGTTCATTGAAGCTGTGAGTGCAAATTGCAGCAGAGAGGCCCTGGGGTGCCACGTCCCCATCTTCCTGCCCCTGCCCTCTCTGCATCAGGTCCCACAAGAGATAGGGAAGGTGCTGGAAGAGCCCGTTCAGGTGTGCAGGTGTGTAGGAGTGCAGGGATGCAGAGAGCACGAATGCAGATGCGCAGGGTGCAGGTGCGCAGGGTGCAGATGTGCAGGGATGCAGAGGTGCAGGGCTGCAGGGGTATTGGGCTGCAGGGTGCTCCCCTGGGCCCCACTCTCATGCATGGGCACTTCCATTTGCCATGCTTGGCTGCATTTCACAAAAGCACCGGCTGGCCAAGGACTGGAGCATTGCTTTAGGTATGTGCCAGTTGCTTGTTCATTCATGGTAAAGGCAGGATAAACACCTGGCAGGAGTGCTGTCCCATTAGGAGATGTAATACCACACTGGATATTACTGAGAGTACTCCATGTCCCTGCTTCATGGCACATTTCCTTCTGCCCTACCTGGCCCACGTACAGCTGCAAGGTGCCCCTCCTCCCTCATCATACCCACCCCAACTTCTCTGCTTCTCCTCTCCTTGACTTCTGTCCTCAGCCAGCACCCTGCACCTCATCCCCTCTCTGTTCTCCTGCCTCACCCTGGCTCTTCCCTCCTGGACTTGGTATTCTGGCCCCACACTGCAGCAACGAGGAGCAAAGAAACAGCATTAGGACGGACACAAACTTTTCTGCCAATGTTGTTTGCATGGAGCCAGTATTTACACGATAGACAGAGTTGGACAAACAGTCCTTCTCAGGAAGAGCCAATGCATTGGTCTCAATCCTACGCTGAACCACAGTGGAAAGAACCAAGCCCTAACCCATGATCCTGATCCAGTGGAACAACTCCTTTTTTCCAGAAGCTGGGTCCTAAAGAACTGTGACAGCCCCAGTTGCACACAGACACAAATGATTATTCTCTCTTGACAGACCTACACAGCTCCCTCCTTGTATTTAACTGCAGTCCAAGTGAGCTGGATCAGGAAAGAGACACTTGATAGCTGCTGTTTCCGTGGTTGAAATATTTGTGAAGTTAACGCATAATCTGAAAGCAGAAGCTAATAAATTATAGGGTGCTAATTGGGGCCGGAGTGGAGCCGTCAATCATATTATCCTAAACACACGGAGACCCTCATAACCTAAAAAGGCAAGAAAGCCTCTAGGAACAGCTCCCAGTTGTCACCAGCCATGACCTCCACTTCAGTGAGTGCACAGAGAGTCGAGGCAGAGGGTTTGTTCTGCTAAGAAAATGCAAATCCTGTATTTAAGAGAGCACTTGTATTTGACTTTGTTTACACTCTTTGGGAGTGTATTTCCAAAGGCACTTTATTGTTTTCCTTTGCCACTTAATTTGACACTTTTGTCACTTAAAAAAAAAGTGTAGGTCAGATAAGAATCTGCAATTTGTATATTTGCATAGCCCTTAGAACAGCAGTCATTTTATTCACAGTCCAACCTCCTTGCATATAGGCTTGTTTTTTAAAAGCCATCCTATTATTCATATATCTTTTATTGCTTCCCATGCCCCAGAAACATATATTCCACTGAGGACCTGCAGGACTCTGTGATCTGAGCCAAAACACAACTGTGCAAACATGGTAACTATAGGGCATTTGCAGCTCTAGTCACTTTGTCACTACTTTTTTTTGCCATTGCTTCCATCAAGTATTTTACTCATAATATAAAACTGAATCAAAGAATGCTAAAGAGATCTTTGGTAACACTTTTCCCCAGAAATTTATTTCTGTATGGAGATAGGTAGGCATTCCAGAAAGCATTCCTTGAAGAAAATGTCTCAATGGATCAGATCACCTTGAGGGCCATCACACAGCACATGCAGGACAATGAGGGGCATCAGGCTTAGGCAGCATGGGTTTACCAAAGGCAGGTCTTGCTTGACTAACCTGATCTCCTTTTATGGCGAGATGACCTACTTAGTTGATGAGGAAAAGGCTGTGGATGTTGTCTACCTGGACTTTTACTAAAGCCTTTGACACTGTTTCCCACAGCATTCTCCTGAAGAAACTGTCTGCTCATGGCTTGGCCAGGGTGTTACCCAGCTCACTGGGTAAAAAGCTGGCTGGATGGCCGGGCCCAGAGAGTGGTGGTGAATGTGGTTACACCCAGTGGGCAGCAGTCACAAGTGGTGTCCCCCAAGGCTCAGTATTGGGTCCAGTCCTGTTTAATACCTGGATGAGATATGGACGAGGAGATTGAGTGTTGCCTCAGACTCTTTGCAGACAACACCAAGCTGAGCAGGAGTGTTGACCTACTGTGGGGCAGGAAGGCTCTGTGGAGGGATCTGAACAGGCTGGATATGCGGGCCAAGGCCAGTTGTGTGAGGTTCAACAAGGCCAAGTGTCAGGTCCTGCCCTTGGGTCACAACAACCCCAGGCAGTGCTACAGGTTGGGGGAAGAGGGGCTCGAAAACTGCCCAGAGGAAAAGGACCTGGGGATGCTGGTTGGCATCAGACTGAACATGACCCAGCTGTGCCCAGGTGGCCAAGAAGCCCAATGGTGTCCTGGCTTGCATCAGAAATTGTGTGGCCAGCAGGACCAGGGCAGGGATTTTGCCCCTGTACTTGGCACTGGGGAGGCCACACCTAGAGTCCTGAGTCCAGCTCTGGACCCCTCATGACAAGAAGGGCATTGGGGTGCTGGAGCTAATCCAGAGAAGGGCAACAGAACTGGTGAAGGGAGGAGGCGAACTTGGTCTGGTCTTGGGAAGAGCAGCTGAGGGAGCTGGAATTGCTTAGCCTGGAGAAAAGGAGACTCAGAGGAGATTTTATCACTCTCTGCAACTGCTTGCAAGTGAGGTGGGGCAATTTCCCCCAGGTAACAAGTGGCAGGACAAGGGGACATAGCCTCAAGCTGTGCCAGGGAAGGTTCAAGGTTGGACATTAGGAAGAATTTCTTCATGGAAAGGGTTGTCAAGCATTGGAATGGATTGACAAGGTGGCAGAGTAGCTATGCCTGGAAGTGTCCAAGAAACAACTGGACATGGCACTTAGTGCTATGGCTTAGTTGACAAAGTGGTGACTGTTCAAAAGTTGGATTCCATGATCTTGGAGGTCATTTCCAACCTTAGTTTTGTGAATCTTTGAAGGGTATCAGAGCTGGTGAAGGGTCTTGAGCACAAATGTTATGTGGAGCAGCGGAGGGAACTGGGGCTATTTAGCCTGGCGAAAAGGAGGCTCAAGGGTAACCTTATCACTCTCTATGATTACCTGAAGGGAGGTTGTAAGAAGGTGGGGGTCTGTTTCTTCTCCTAAGTAACGAGCTACAGAATGAGAGGAAACAGCCTCAAGTTGCACCAGGGGAGGTTTAGATTGGATTTTATGGGACATTTCTTCTCAAAAAGGGCTGTCAAGCATTGGAACAGGCTGCCCAGGGAAGTGGTGGAGTCACCATCCCAGGAGGTATTTAAAAGACATGTAGATGGGGTGCTTAGGGACATGGTTTAGTGGTGCAGTGCTGGGTTGATGGTTGACTCAATGGTCTTAGAAGCCTTTTCCAACCTAGATGATTCTATTCTATTCCAGAAACAAACTCCAGCTATGTCAACGGAATTGCAAAAGGAATTATTATGCAAACGGAGTGGTTATTTTACAGCTCTGTTCTCACAGCAAAAGATAGAAGACAGCGATGAACATCCTCTAAACGGAAGATGTCACACAAAGAAGTTAATGCACTATATAAAAAGTTATTTATACAGCAGTATCGGTTATGTCAATGGAAATAACAACAATATTTTGGCATCTTCACTTGGCTTTGATGCCTTGAGTCTCTGGCTATTTTTTAGAGTTAAAACATATTATCAGTTAGATTTGCTAAGCGTCATTAAAAATAAAGCCATAATTGTTTGAAAAATCCAGCTGGTATGCAAGCTTCTGCAACTCACTCCAGAGTATGTAACAAAAATTTTCAAGAATGAATTAAAAGAAACGAAAGTGAGTTAGAATTTTTTAGTCATTAACAGACCTGCCAGGGCTATTTTACGGACATTATTTTCCATAACATCCTTTTTAAGGTCTGTTATTAATATCAGCTTTGTGTAGAAAGAGGTACATTTGAATCTAGAACAAAGTTTCCCTTCACAGTTACTATTAAAACACCTAGTCCTAAATCCAAATTACAGAGGATCAATTTCACCTGCTTATGCTCAGTAAAGCCACACTTAAGCACTCAAACCATCATAGACAGCATGCCACAAATGCCAAAAAAGTTTTAAAAAGAGAAAATAACCTGGAGACATTAGTCAATTCAAATAGACGGTAAAAGTTTCTCTGCTGATAACTGTTGTGGAAGGTAGGGATGCAGTGACT
Source organism: Ifrita kowaldi (assembly GCA_013398055.1). Classification (NCBI taxonomy): domain Eukaryota; kingdom Metazoa; phylum Chordata; class Aves; order Passeriformes; family Cinclosomatidae; genus Ifrita; species Ifrita kowaldi. The sequence goes on from VZRS01002970.1 coordinate 25,187, forward strand.
CTGCCATCACGATCTTTGTGCCCTTCTGTACAAGTGATGAGAGAAGCAAATTTTGAGGGATGTTGTGATCTAGAGGGTGTTAGTGTCTCTGTTATCTAGGGTACCAGGAAAGCTGAGGAGCAACAACTTTGGTCTCAGTGCTGGACCCCAGCTTGAGGTTCTCAGATAAGTTAGGCTGAGGTGAACTTAGTTCTTCCTTTTGTTGTCCTCACCACTTACTAGTTTCTGCAGGTAACAAAGACTAACAGAAAAAAACTTGAGTTGGCGTAACTGTACAATCTTTTGCCTTTCTGGTGGTCACTTTTAAGTTTCTCAAATCTTGTGATGATACCATTGAATGATTGACAGTAAAGTCTCGCAGACCTGAATGTTAAATACAAAAAAGACAAAGAAATCATCTTGACACCCCAAGTTTTTCTGTCCAACCTGATAAAACCAAAGACGTCTTTTGCCTTTCATATCTTGACAAATCATCCTTTCAAGCTGTATAAATTTTCCCTTCAGGGCTCTTGACAGCCACATTCCCATAGCTTATGTCAAACTCCTGGGCATTCCCTCTGCAGCACATGGGGATCAGAGAGTGATCCTGCTAGAGCCTGGCATATCTCTCAGCAGCAGCTGCATGCTTCCCCGGATGATTTTATCTTTGATCTAATAAGAACTCAATATTCTTGTCATAAAACATTGGTTTTTCTTTCACAGTACCCTGATCATGGTCCCAAATAGAAAGCACGAGGTATACAGATTTTGGATAGATCTGGTCGTCAGTACGTGCCAGCTCAAAAGCCCTTGCAAGCAACCCTGAAAAACAGAAACGCACTGATGGCTGGGTGTTACTATCTGCTGTAGACCTGAAGGTAGAAGACTTAGAATTGATGTCACTGAAAATGCTGCTTTAGTTAATCAGTAACATCTGCCCTGGCCCTTCACATTTACAAAATAATTTACAAACATTAATTAACCACCACAGCACTTGTGTTGGATTGTAGTAAATACTAATCATAGGTAGAAGTAGAATATTTGTCATCCCTTTGTATGAATGTCAAGTCTGCAGTTGAAGGACTAGACAAACCAGGAACAGGCACACAATATGTCCATGTGTATCCAAGCACAGCTCAGAGTTCAGCCATGGCCATTTGAGAGCCCAGCACTTGTGGGTTGTATGTGTGGTATCATGTGTGCAACGTGTTCAGCAGTGTTGCTCAGTGTCTGTGCTGGCATCGAGGAACAAGGAAGAGCCTGAGACAGGAACTGGCTGTGGTCCAGAGACTCACCTGGGACATTCCCTGATCAGCCCCTGGGGGCACACATCTCGTCTTCCCCAGCAGATTAGGGACTGTACTGGGTTGGAGTGTATTTTCTTCACAGCAGTTTGTCTTGTGTTGTAGTTTAGATTTGCAACCAAAACAATACTGATAATACAGTAATATTTTAGTTGTTGCTGAGAAGTGCCTGCACAGAATCAAAGCCACCTCTGCTTCTCACTCCGTGCCCTCTACCAAGTGAATAGACTGAGGGTGCACGAGATATTGGGAGGGGACGCAACCAGGCAGATGACTCAAATTACCAAAGAGATACTCCATGCCATGTAATGTCAAACTCAGCAATAAAATGGAGAAAAGGAGACTTAAAGAGATTATCCCTCTTTTTTTCAGGAACTGACTGGGCATAGGTCTACCTGCCTCAGGACAAAATTCAAGCTAAACACTTGGAGACAGTTTTTATACTGCTTCACATCAACTTGGCTTAACATATTTACAGCAGCTGACAATTGGGTCCACATGCCTTATACTACCCTTATCTCACATATAACCTTTCTGATATGTCAGGATTCTTTTCTCCCCTAAATATCTCTTTCCTTTAAATGACATTATCACCCTTAAATCCATCTGTACTTATTTAAAATCTGTAGCCTTGAAAATCAGGACATTTGAACTCAAGGATTTGACTCTTTCCCGTGATCTGCCATAGGAGGAGGTAAAAACAGAGGCAAACACAGGCCAGGTAGCATCCATTTCCCTGCCCAAGAGAGAATGTGCTTAAGAGGTCTTTCATTCTCATCACCGCTTATATATGTGTCTTCCCTACTGTGTCCAAACGTAGCATGAAAATTGCCATCTGGCCCTGTCTGCTGGAAAGCAAGAGGTTGTGGTAGCCGATGTTAAGGTGAGCAAAAGGCTTTTCCCAGGCTGCATAGTTCTGTTGAAGTTAATGTATTCTAGTTTGAATTCCCCGGTTGGCTCCTGGCCTTGGTCCCTCATCACTTCCCCGGGGCTTTCCCATTGGTCCCCACTCCCTGATCCCGCCTTCCCCCGGCCCTGGGAAAAACCCTGTGCGAGCCGTTGCATTCTGTATTTGCCTGTTACCCTTCCACTGTGAGGATGTAATAAACTCACCTGCCGGAATGAAAGCAAAAGCAAATACCCTTCCTGCATCTTTGCTACTGGCTTAATACTGAACTTGCCCAGGCATCTGTGGGAGCACACGGGATCCCACGGAGCCAGGCAAAAACAGTATTAGAGGTGACCCCCTGGTAGTGAATAAATGTTGATGAGAAAAACGTGTATCCTCAAGAAGAGTTTGAATGAAGAGAGGAAGCAAGACTTCAATAAGACGAAGATGAGGAGGGCCATGCTCAGAGCTCACACTGTATCACTGAGCATGACTCAGATGACTGTGATTACTGGGGAGGTTAGGTATTGTGTCTTCCACTGAATTCAACAAGTTATAGATCAGGATCCTCAAATTTGGATCAATAAGTTAATGTTTTATCCTGTCCAATACATTTTTCATACCATCAGGTACAAAACACATAGGTCACTGCTCAATATCCTAAGGTTTCATTTATTGGAAGTGTATTAAACTTGACACTTTGTTCTCATCATGCTGTGATAAATCTTTCATTAAAACTAGGCTTGTCTTGCAACACTTATAAAAGGTGAACACAACAAGAATTACCTTCCCTCTTTTCCTTCTGTGCTTCTTTGTGTATTTCTGACTTCTTGCAGACCTGAAGGGCATTACTCCTGACTGCTTTCTGTCACTGATGCTCATCTTGCCCACTAACCCAGTTTACATATGTTGGTCAGGCTCTTGCATGATTCTTTTCCAATGCAGACCTACACAAAACTGAATTTACTTGGGATATCACATCACAGGTGCTCGCAAGGTCTGTGAAAGGTGTTGTCTTGACAGAATTTTGGGAGGCTTCTGCTGCTAAAGAAAAAGACTCCTATGGAGTCCTGTTGTTTTTCAAAACCTTTGTCTGTGGCTTGCTGACTGAGCAGGCTTCTTGACTTAAATGGAACTATGCACACAGAACACATTCAGGTGTGGTGCCTACAGAACTGGGATCCTCTTGGTTTCTGGCCAGCACATGCCATAGGTTAGCAAACATTAGTAGTTTTTAAATTACTGAAATGGAAGGAATGGCTGTACAACCAATCAAGCAGCACTCGAAGAGGAAGGAAACATAATACAGTATTTATTTGTTTATCCGTTGCTCACGGTCTGGTGAGCATAGTGAAGTGCTGCAATTGTTTTTACTAGCAAATCTGTCTTTTGCACTGATTTGTAGATGGAGAGAAATATTTGTGTAATGATTGAATGGGCTTTTTCAGGGACTTTGAAGAACCCTAATTCAAAATATCTCAATTTCTATTTCATTTCAGTAAAATGTTCAGACTCCAAATTTCTTGTTCATCTGTGTTGAATCTCCATTAAAGAAACTTTTGAAGCTTGATTGCAGTGGAGTTGCTTCTTGTAAATGTATATGTTCTGACACCAGACAGAGCCTTTACTACTCTGCAGTGTGCCCCATTATCAAATATTTGCATAAAATTATAGCATGTTTCTAGCTTCCTGAAAGATGTCAGTGAATAATTTGCAAACTACTGCTCATGATGAAAGGCTAGAAAAAGCTTATTGCTGTCTTTTATTCACTAATTATTTGTATAAAATTTTATTATATACTTTGAGTTTATCTCCAAACACACCAAGGTAGAGTACCTCCATTCACCCAGTCTGATAAAAAATAAACGAGGATGGTGAACATTCAAAAAGTAAAGGAGAAGAAATGTAAGAAAACAGGACTGTCCCGACTCACAGATCAATTGCTGTGCAACTTAATATGGAAGATGATTGCAAACATTTGTTTAAATTAAATAGGGGAACAGACCACCCGCAGCAGTGGACAACCTGGTCACCCTTTTTCAATTGCTTTCTGCTTTGGAGTTTGGTATTGATGTTATTTTTTCAATTTGTGAAATCTTGTTTGTGCACAGTGAAGGTAGACTTCAACTGTTTGGTTTTATTTGTGAACGAGCTGGTCTGTCCTTTGAAGCAGCATACCCGTGCTCCCTTTTTAGAAGGGCTGCCTGGTGCCTGAGGCATATGTGATTGCATAAGTTTAATCAATACCACAGTAAAATCCCTGACTGTCTGATACATGTTTTTTCACTTTAAACTATCTCCTGCGACGCGCCCAAACCATAACATGTAGAAAATCAAAGGGTATGTAATCGCTGTCTTATCCTGATACACACCATTCAGCACCTTTTTATGTTTTCTGGTAGTTTTATTAAAGAGTTGCTTTTTTTTAAAGACACCTCTGTAAGTATGATGATGTGCAGAATATTTTCCTTGGCTTATGTGTTCTTTGAAAAGTTTTTTCTCTTCTTTCACTGTCTCTTTTAAACAGTGGTTACCAGACTTAACTAATTTCAGCAGAATTGATGCATTCTTCATCTTGGTTGCCTTCTTTGACTAGCACCAAATAATTTAAACCCTCTTGATTCCTTGTTTCCATTAGTGTGGCTGAAAGAACACTGTCTGAATCTGCACATGGAATATCATTATCTGCATTAAAAGAAAAAAAAATGGAAAAATAAAAGGGAAAAAAAATTTTAAATTAAAATAAATTTTTTAAAAAAGAAAATACAACAGCCCAGCAATATACATGTAGTATTAGAAAGAAAACAAAATCTGACAGCTGTTGGAGAAAGTTGGTCTACTGACCTCATAAGAATGACTGATGATTCAAATTTGTTTTTTGCTATTGTCTGCATGGACCAGAACTTTCAGCAAATCACTTTGGGAAGGTTACTTATCCGTGTTCATATCTCCAGAGGCAGCAATACAGTCATGAATACATGACTTGCTTCTTTTCCTTGTAAAGAAGCATAAAGCTAAAGTGATTTTACTCTGAACCTTTGCAGCAATCCTGCTAATAATACTGCTAAAGAGTCCTGTAACATTGGCACTTTTCTTTCTATGAAACCATTATATACTGTCTCTCTAGAGGACTAGTCTAGACTTCTGCCTCTCTAGTATTCTATCCTGCTGGAAGCTTAAACTTGGCAATCCACTCTGTTTTTCACTTTTTAAAAAACTTTCTATTTTTCATTAGTTTGATGCCTACATGTATATGTAGTTGCTTGAAATCTATTGCCGGGGATATATATTTTTAAAAATATAAAAATTGTTAACTAAACGCTCAAGTTATAACTGCTACCATTTTTTACATTTGTTTTTGTAATATGTACCTTCTTTTATTACACTCCCTCCTTATTTTACTTCATAACTGAAAAATTAAGCATGTGACATTCAGGGTTATCTGCTCAAAGGAATCACGAGCACTGTGCTGTTCCACCAGCCAACACATAATTTGTTATGTCACTATAATCACACATCTCCCCAAGCTATAAAGCCAGAAATTTATTCCACATGCTAGACTCCATTAGGAAATATTATCAGGAAAAGTCTGAAAGAGAATTTTGATTTTAGAAACCTGTTAGCAAGATGGGATTTGGGACACAGCAAACTGTGGTCACATACCACAGTGACTGACAGCAATGAAAAATCATTTGATACTCACTTTGTCAGTTCAGGGCTATTATGGTCATATTTAGTAATTCAGCTCCAGCTAAGCCTTTACCAACCAATTCAGTTCTTCTTTGTAGTTGTTTTTTTTTTTATTTTATTTAATGGCAACCTTCAGGGGCAAGTTGCTTTGGAAAAGGCACACAGGCAAATGCTGAGGGGACATTTGCAGCAAAGTCTTAAGAGGGAAACCTTAAAATAAGGACCCAAGTAAAACTGGGTATTTACAGACCAGACATATGCCGGCTGACCTGCCTAAGTATAGAACACTAGAGGAGCATTCAGATTTGTTTCCTGTATAAGTATCTGGAACTGATGAGGTGATGTTTACACAAATGTGAGTATGAGGTCACTGAGATATTTTTACCAGATATATAGATACATTACTAATTCTTTCCCCAACAGGTCTGAAGAACTACAGAATATATAAAATTTTATAATCCTTTTTCAGCTTATTCGCCACTGCATTTCTCATTACGGAGAAAAAGAGCTAAAAAAATCAAGCACCTTGTCTTGGTTTTACTTTTTGAGCTTTGGGAACACAATAAGGAAGAAATACTATTTTTGCAGAATATTCTTATCATATCCAATGATGGAGGAAGAATATAATGTTGATGACCTTTCTCCTATGACATGACATGTGTAAGATACATTGCCACTTTCACAGTGACATTTTTGACTGTAAGTGCCCTTTCCTTCACTGTTGAGTCATCTCTTAGTGCAGTGTTCAGCGCTGATGAAAGTTTAGCACCATTCTGCCGTACAAGGCAAAGAAGCTACACAAAGATCTCAAGTTGTGCAGTACAATACTTGCCTGTTATCTAAGTCAGCAAAGCAAGCAATAATTTTTGCTCATTTAGTTGGAGCAGAAGAAGGGATGGAGACAGAATATACTAAAAATGAGCAACTGAATAAAAAAATTCATTATATGTTGTGAAATTCCCCGAGAAATGTGAGGACTAGAAGCACCACCAGCACCCTGAGAAGTCATAAGTCAATTCAGAGAATTATGAATAATCTTTGGAAGGCCATCCCAAAAAATGTTAAGAAAATGAAGGAAGACAGAAACTGGATTGGAGAGGCAGGTCAGTATATTTATGAGATATCATTATTTTCTTTTCAGTTTTAACATCTCTAAAATTAGTTGATTGATGTACAGTCATGCTGGGTTATACGTGAGTAAATGCAGGATAAACCATGTGATGTGATCCCCTCAGATTTCACAAGCAAAGCCGGGCTGAGTCAACAAAACACCTCAAGAGGAGACATCCAAGGAACACCTTCATGAAATCTGAAGTCGTGCTGGAGACTCAGCTCTAAAGGCTTAAATTCTGAGGGGTTGTCTGCACTGTGAGCTGCTGCGTAGTGTAGAGTTACCCACGTTTGCTTTAAACAACCTATCTCAGGGCACGAGGCAGGCTAGCTGTCAGTCCAGAGCTTTGTACAGGCCTCGAGGAGTACCCCACTGAGATGCAGGTTCCCACTGAGCTCTGTGCTGTCCCAGGTAGACTGCTTCCAATAGCTAAATTAGCAAGTTCAAAGCTCAGCATTGTACTTGCACAGACACACGTCTCAGGTCCTATATGCATGTGGCTTTGACCTTGCTGGACACTTTTCCTAGTAGAGTTGTGCTTAAAGCTTGTGCTTAGAGCTTGTGTGCAAAGCACATCTGAGCCAAACTGCAGGTAAATTAATTACAACACCTCTCTCCGGGGATAGGCAGAAGTTTACTCTAGAGAGCCCCACAGTAATCGACACAAGAAACAATGATCGCCTGACTCATACTAATGAGGAATAGAGTTTGCTTGCTTAGCCTCCTCTGAGAAGACCAGCCCTGACCTGATAAAATCTGTGCTTCCCCCTTCCCGATCCCAGCATCTCAGTCGGCTGCTTCCTGCCGCAGGGCAGCCACAGTGCCGAGCCGGGCCATGGATCCTGCCTCACGATCACAGAGTGCCTTTCCTTGCCTGCTTGGTAAACTCTGGGGGCTCACAACATGGTTTGAAGTCCTGCCTGGAAGGGTGCAAATGTTTGTGATGTCTTGATAAGCAGATGAGGGGTTTTTGGTGTTTAAATTCAAGAAGGTGACAACTTTTAAGAAAAAAAGAATGTCAGTAGAAAAGCTGATTGGTTGAGACTGAATAAACTGATCTAGAGATGCTGATCTTATATTACAGCTATTTCAGGGCCAGATCCTCAGCTAGCATAAATTAATGAAGTTCCATTGAAACCAGTGGGGTGCCACCAATTTACACCAGCTAAGTAGCCAGCCTGAGACGTTACTAATTCTGGGTGACATAATCCCACATGATGCTTAGCACCTTCAGTATGGTAAGGTATTTAGAAGTCCAGCCACATTTGCTTTTTCTCAGTAATACCCTCCTGTTTCTCTCATACATTCTCTGTCCTTTGTCACTGCTACACAATGTATGTGGCAGTAAACAAGAGACTGGCTGATTTACCAGCATGGATGAAAGACATACCCCACAGCGACCACATTCGAGAGAAGCACTTGGTGACATATCTTTGCTAAGGGTGAAAAAGGTGGCTATTGAACCTCGCCTTCTTTACCTCAGCCACATTGGCTAGCTCTGTGTAGAGAGTATTTTCCTGATACCTGATGGCCACCTGGAGCTGGAGGTGCCGTGTTTCAGTTTCTGCACATAGACGGTAAGAGTATAAATAGAACAAATATATATCCGTTTTAATACTCCGCTCTGTATTATGTATCAGTGGAGATATATCTGTGTTTCCTGCCTAACGAAGCATATGATCTTGCATGGTTTGAGGGTGACTCACTGAGCTTTGCTATTCTGTCAGACACTAAAGGTGCTAAAAGTGAGAATTTTGTTCACCCTGCATTTCCCCTCCACTAATCTGCCTGAAGCATTAACTTTCTTTTTATTTTAATATATTTTTTAGAGAACTGCGGACTGAAATCTCTATGTGCGAGAAGCTGTCCTTGTGATTACAGATATAAACCTGCTTCTTACCTAGTTTAATAAAATTTATAATATAAATGCACAAAAAAACCCAACAACCTACAGTTCCATATTTGCTGCAATGCAGTAAGGCTATACAAATAGGAAAGCACTCCCTTTCTCCAGGTTACAAAGCAGGATTAATTTTACTGAGTTTTAACCACCCAGGTCTTACATGTCCAATTTAAGCTCCTTGCCTAAGCTGTCTTTACAGTCAACAGAGAAAGGAGGGATGAATTGCTTTGTGGAGATGCTTAATCTGCACCCTTGCCTTTACACATTAACATCCCCTGAATATACCTACAAGTCTCTGGTGACTGTCAAACAGCCTAGACACCCAGTGTAAATGCAGTTTTTACGTTTTAGTTGCCTACATCTGTCTACAGACTACCTGTCTACACAAATGTCAGCTCTTACAGTTTATACCATCTGATTTTTTCCCTCGGTCCACAGCAAAGTATTGGCATGACTTCACTTGCAGTATCTTATGGCTCATGTGCACTCTCTGGAATCAAACACTATTTGTCTGGAGTACAAATAAGAAATTGTTACACCACCAAGTTCCCCTTTGCATGCTATGTTGTAACCACTCACTCTTTTTTGGAAGAAGCCTTTCCTCTGACCTCTGCTGGCTTTGGGTCAGCCACTCACTAAGCTAGGTGGGGAAGGGGATTACTGAATTTCAAAAAAATACAAAGGAGACTAGATCCAAGGTTCTAAAAATGTCTCTTATCAACACATCTCCTTTAGAGAAGCTTCCGTTTGTCCAAGTGATTACTTTACATTCAGAGAGGTGTGTGGAATAGTTTTTAAAAGGCAGTTGGGTTTAGGAAAATAAGCTGATGACTCTTACACGGGGAACAGAAAACAGGTGCTCAGCCAGTAGAGAGTACAGACATATAATTAATGATGAAGTCGCTGATTCTAGCTTTTAATATCTAGTCCTCTCTGTGCAAAATTTTGCACAGAGATTTTAAAAAAATACAAGTGACAGTTTTAGCAAGTACCTGAACTGCTAAAAAATTAAATACACTGGCTTTGGAAAGAAAAATGAAAAAAAGAAATATTACAAAATTCTAACTCTTGTATCTTCCCACATTTTTCAAGCAATATCTTCAGTTTAGGGATTTAAAAATCATAGTTTTTAGGCCAGCTATGTTTCCTTTCAGTCTTTAGTCTTTTATCCTGGGTTTTCTCCAACTGCCTGGCATCTCCTCTTGCTAGAGGAGCCTCTTTTTCTGAGCAATTAGAGTTCTTTTCCATATGGGTCCAAAAGGCATTGTGAGGAACAGCCCTGATAAGAATAGTCCTTCTGGGTCATAAAGGCAAGAAGTTGCTCCAGCTGCTTAATGCCCAGTTGTCTGATGTCAGGAAAGGCGTTTGCCAAATCAAACAGGTGCTTCCATCTGCAAAGGGGCACTCATGGGACCTGAAAAGCTATAGTGCTGTCTTATATATGCAAATGTAAAAACTGACATCTGAAAATAGATGGTCCAGTTATTTTTACAGCAATGCAGGGACATCCTTCTAGCATGCTGCACTTCTTGGAATGGGGGGAAGAACAGACTCTTTCAGCAATGAATGGGAACTCTGGTGACAGGGCCTGTGCTCAGTAAATTCCCATTGAATTCAAAACCCACTGGTGTCTCAGTCTTCCAGCTGGGTAGTGCTGCCCTCACTCAAATAAATATTGTTACTGCTACTTTAAGATCACAAATAATGTCTTGGGAAAGCCTGTAAGACCAAGAAGGAAAAAACTCTGAACTGGTACACCCTGGTCCTGAGTTTGCTTCCCTCCCTTCCAACGCAGCAGTGCCAGGAGGTGCTGGTATTGCTCAGGCGTGTTTATTGATACTTGATGCCTGCTTTAGAAGGGTAACTCTTGCAATAACACAGCATGTGCCCCTTTTGCCATCCCCATGCTATCCTGTTAGCATGCTGTCCCCTAGCAGACTGCCTGTATTGGCTTACCCACACTTGCCATCTCTGTGTCATACTGCACTGGCATTAAGATTATTGAGAAAATGTAACATTTTTCAGCTCTCCCAACTATGGAAATCACCAACAGCATGTATGGACCTGCTAAAAGTGTGGCTACCCATAGGTAGGTAAGACTTAACAGAGTTTGGAAGATGTATAATTCCCTGTAAGGCTAAGTATCTTAGCTATTTTGAGGCATGTCATTTCACTTTGCTTGACATTTGTCTCTTTCTTTTGAAACTAGGTCACCTGGTGAGAGCAGGCATTTCTTGGCAGGAGGCTCATGACTGGAGTTTCATTACCCACAAAGGCCAATGACCGTGTAGCATTTTTGGAAAATGTTGTCCAGGACAATCCAGCATGGAACAGTCTTTTGGATTATTTGTTTTGGCTGTCACCTTTTTACTACTACTATGAACACAAGAAATACTTCAGTTAGTCTCAGCTAGAAATGAATACATTTTAAAAATCACTAACTTATTATACAATGTGTTACAAATTACAGACTGAGACAGATTCCATGCTCCAAACTGTTTTCGACAGGGTCATAGTGGAGCTCGTATTTTAGTCTGGAAACTCAACTAGAACCTGAATGGCCTTTTCTTTCTTAAATCAATGTCACTTCTGGAGCCCACGTTTCACTGAATTCCACTGCGTGAGAATTACATGACAGGCAGAAAAATTGTCAAATTGATTCAAAACTGGAGAGCTACAGAAAACTGACATGCATGTGTCCCTGATCAGATAATCCAGCAGCATTAAGGCATCAGGAGGACTCTAGGCCTTCAGTCAAATATACAGCATAACATTTTAATGGGCTTTTTAAGCCTACGCTTGGGGAAAGAGGGAGATAACCCACAGGTGAACTATAAACATACAGGAAAATAAGTATGTGCATTACAGAGACATGTAAAGAGTTAATCAAGTGTTTAATCTTTTAAATACATTTAAATGGAAGGATGAAATGTAGGTGAATAAAATTCAAGGTACCCTGTTTCCCAATGGGTATTTCCTATATGAGAATCACCAAATGAACCTGGGGAGAAGTTAAGAAGGACTTTCGAGAATTGAAGCATAAAAACATTGAATGGAAGCATGAAAACAGTTGCTTTGTCTTCTCCTCCCAATGCAGATCCAGCAATGGGTCTGTGGCAACAGCAGCTGGGCAGAACGTATGGAAAGGGAAGCATGGGGGGAAGCCAGAAGAGGGAACACGGCAGCTGGTGGGGGAGGGTCCAAGGCTCAGGAAGAGAGTGTGCCAAGCAGAAGCTCTGAGGGCCAAAGCTGTGCCTGCACTGAATTGCCCTGCTTACCACAGAGGGCCAGATTTTACCAACTAAGTTATTATAAACAGGTATAATGTAGTCTGATTTTAAAAGTGACTGCCACCAACACATTCTCTGACCAAAATGCGCGTTATAGAGTACTGCTGTTTTTAAGACCACCTTTAAAGTCCATTATACTACCACATTTTCTGCAGTAAATGGATTTTTTCAAATTTTTATCCTTCAAACTGCCACTTTTCATGGAAGTTTCAATCCATGTTTTCCTTTTCAACTTGGTAATTTCCAAGAATGCAACTTTTGTTCCTGGCAAACAAACAAAACAATGGCTTTTTCTCTGTGACCTCTGCTATGTTGCAGAACCTGAAATTTTGGCAAAATTTTGTTCCTTGCATTAAGAATATGTATTTGTCATCCCAGTGAAAGCAAATATTTGCTTAGATTGAGCACGTTGGAGCAGCTGGAGAAAGATCAGGCTTATCTGACACATACTGAGCAGACACTTGCACTGAAACTAAAATTCTTTCATGTTATGTCAGTGCCAGGCCTGCTCCACCACAAACACAGTAACCTATATTCCAGCCTCTTTTCCCAACTCCAAGCAGCAGAAGGGCAAACTTCTCTAGAAATTTCAGCTCTGATAAAGATTTTGACAGATATTGAGGTATTGACTTTTTAACTCCATTAGTTTTCATGTCTCTCTTGCCTGTGGGGTTAGAGAACACAAAGAAGAGATGTCTAAGCTAGGAAACGAAACTAGCTCAGGAGTAGGTACAAGCAGTTCAATCAGTAGAGCCCTGTGTCAAGTGGATGTTTTGTTCCTGTAGCCATCCAAAAATTAAACCTCTAGTCTGAGATCCTATAGCTGAGGTGTTGTATTTTGGACACTATCCTGAGTAATGTGTTTGGGGGGACCCTGCTTGAGCAGGGATGTTGGACTGGGTGACTGGCAGTGGTCCCTTCCAATCTCACCCAGCCTGTGATTCTATGTGAACCAAATTAAATATGGCAAGTCACCTAGATGCCAGCCATCATCAGTGAAGAGTAAAGCAAGAGGTGACTCTTTTCCTGCTATGAAACATCCCTGAAAACCAGGATTTGTCACTTTCTGGAGGTGTCTGTTTCTGCTGCTGACTACAGAGCTACCTAGAAGAGTATCCTGGATGACAGTCCTAGCTTGTAGACAGCTGCATGTAGGTGAGATAAAGTCCATCCAAAATGTAAGGCCTATTAGCTTGGGCATAGTGCCTAATTAATTGGCTGTACTCCTTTCCTGAGCTAATGCCAGGCTTACATTTGTGCCAGACTAAGTATCTCTTTCCTGAATGTCATTATTGAGAGCTAAAGTACCCTTCAAGAAACTAAGGAAATACACTATATGCAAATAGCTTTTCAGTATAGCATAAGGCTGAAAAGTCAGCTGGTAAGAAAGTATGAAATTAAGATTATCAATGATGGTCCCATCATGTCTTTATAAAGTTTTTAGTCTTACATGTAAACATGCAATGGGCACACTGGACTAGACATAAAGAAATAAACTGACATTTATAAAGCTTCACAATGAATAAAGATTTGCAAAATATCAAATAGACTAGTATCAAGTGACCATTGGACAATGCCAGTGAATTGAATATAGGTAGTATCCTGAGGAAAAATGTATATGTAGTTGTGTAATTGAGTACTGTGTCATTCGTGGAATGGATTAGGAAGTTTTTAGGAAAACATGAAGTACTGAGGTATCAAAACTGTTTGTGAGTCAGGGTGAGTTTCTAGTTCACCAACAATTATTAAAGGAAAACAAAAAAAAACCCCACAGAAAATCACCACCAAAACTAAGCCTTTAGATCTTTTAGAAACACTGAGGTTTGGTTTTTCTAGAATGGAAAGTAGTTCTTTTACCATTCAATATTTTTCATTATGAAACCATAGCATGCAAACAGATTAAATGAAAAAATAAATCTGTGAAACAAAAGTGAAATATTTCAACTGATAAAATCTTTCTTTCTGTATAATTCAGATCACATTGTGTAGTAATATTGTTCACTTTTTCTCAATATTTAGTTAGTCAGGAATTACTGCAGGATGTGAATAGATTGCTGTTCTGGCTCAGTCAGGATGTTCATTTCCATATTTAGATGATTTACACCACAGTTGCGCAGATGACTTCAAATTTAGTATTACCTTTTCTTTAACTGCTGTCTTCACAACTTTAATAATGTTAATTGAGCTTGGTTGTGTCCCATATCTTAAGTATGGCTCCCCTGATATCACTTAGTTTATTCCTTCACAGTGTGCCGAGCATAAGCAAGACCTGAATCTACCAGGGTTTGGGCTTGGATAAAGGCTACCTTACTAGAGTGCCTAAATTATGCCTCACTTTCAGGTGGCTGCTGAATCAGTACTCCTATAAGAAGTGCCTAATGGCCATGTTTAGCTCATGGAGAGAATGTAGATGTCTTTGAAATTGGAATAGATTTCCACATGGAAGCCTTGTAGGGTTCTCCTGGCTCTGCAAGGAACTTAGGCATCTATTTTAGCAGAACAGGGTTGTGAAGTGCCAAGAGTTTAGAGACAAGTTGGATATCTCTGTGAGTCAGGCTTAATTACAACCTCATTTGGGCCTTTTTGCTTGGTAATCTTACACATCCTTCATCTAATGCATTGTACCTCGCAGGCACATAACGAATCTTTACAAGTTCAGTATGACAGAGGTAAATCTTTGCTGTTTCCATTTAACAGCCAGAGAATGTGAGGCAGTGACAAATGCAATGGAAAGCACTTTGCTTACAGGGAAGAGGCTGCAGGAATGGGAGGTGCTGGCCCAGACTCACCTTCAAAAGCTTCATTGATGACTCCAGTTGATGCCTCTTTGTCTTCAAGGCAGTGGATGAAGGACAGTGGAGAGTGTCTTATCTCTTGCAGTTTGTCATGAATATAAGAGAAAGTAGGTCTGTTGTGAGGTTCTTGGGACCAGCATCTTGTCATTAAATCACATCTGGAAAAAAAAATTTAAATGCAAACGGTAATTGTAATAGAATCATTCATCTCAACACTTACCAATAAACATCTGAGAAGCAAGTTTGGCCTGAAAACTTTCTGTGTGGTACAAAGATTATCACCGGCTGCTGAGGGAAGGAAAAACAAATTGAAGATCAAATTAAAGTCAGGAAAAATATCTGTGAAACATTTTTATTTTTCGAAGATGGATATTTTTGAAATTGGGAGCAGATATAACACTGGAAAAAAAAAGACATTTGCCATTAACATCTACTCTCAGTGAAGAAGTCAGGAATACTTTCTAAGAAAGCAGACAAGGAGGAAATTCTCTCACAGAAAAAAAATTAAAAAAGGAAGTGTAAAATCAGAAATGAATCTGAAGTTTTCAACTTACTTAAACCTCCTTCAACTCAAGCTACCTCAAATTTAGGGGAAGTTCAAGGCAAACCATCCAGCACAGGGAGGGTTAATTTAGACTTCTACCTCCGGACCAAAACAAATAGGAATAAGTTTTCCCATCAAAGGCAAAAATGGTATGAATTTCCTCTGGGTGCAGGGATTCCAGCCCACCCTGTACAGCACTATCCCTACCATTTAGTGGAAAACTTCACCTCCTGTTTGTCTAAATGATAGGGTTGGTTTTTATTCCTCGCTCAAGGTGAGTTTATGCTACACAAAACCAAATCCTACAAATCCAGGGGGAGACAGGTTGAAAACCAAAACACAGCCAACACCTGGACATGCTAAGTGTTGGGAGTGGAAAGAGGTCTTAGAGTCTCGAAACCAGAGAGCAGCCAGTGAAAGGCTAGTTCAGAGAGCTGCATCTGGAATGTGGAGCATTTACCTCTAAGCCTTAAGTTCAAACCCTCCCCTGACAAACATCTTCCCAGACCTGCTGCTATGTGATACCAGGCATTAATCTGTTGTGGAAAATGAATTGGCTTGCTCAGATCCTTGCTTATCCATCCTAAAAAGATGACTGCTGTCCTTCACCACAACTGGGCATCTTAAAAACCCCTTAGTGACAGTTGGGAGGAATCTCTTGACTTCTGATTTTACAATTACATTTTTCATTAAAACATTAGCCACGTGAGAATGTGAGTAGAAAAATCGTTTCAAAACCACTTTTCATCAACCTGTATTCTTGTGGTTTTCAAGTTGAACAATTCTTTTTTTTAACAAAAGGATTCTGCGAAATTTTGAAAATCCCTTTTAAGAATTTAAAGAGTGGTAGTGGCTTCCTAACACTCTGAATCACTTCATCTGCTTACTTTCAGGTGTGCTGGTTATTGATGACGTTGGAAATACAAAAGGAAAAGGACTGAATAAGACTCAAAATAAGGTTAAATAACCGGTTTTCCTTCTATTGCCAGCGAAGTGTCTGTCACGCTGAATTCCAGCCTTGGGTGCTGGAAGCCAAACAATCTGCTTTCTGGTCATGCTTGTTGGTAGGATACCCAGGCAAAAAAACATGAGTTCAGGTGCTGTGCTTCATCAGGTTCGCACTTGGGCTCTCATGAGCAGAGCCTTGTGGAAGAAACAGCCAGCCACAGAGGAAGAAAGAAACAGGAAATGATACATAAGTCACGGACTCATAGAATGTTTTGGGTTGGAAGGGACCTTCAAGGATCATCTAGTCCAACCCGCCAGCCATGTGCAGGGACATCTTCCACTACGTCAAGTTGCTCAAAGCCCCACCCAACCTGGTCTTAAACAGTTACAGGGATGGGGTATCCACAGCTACTCTGGGCAATCTTTTGCAGTGTTTCACCACCCTTATTGTAAAAGAACTCTTTCTTACAGACAATCTAAATATACCCTCTTTTCATTTATGAAACAAGAACGTTGCGAGTCTGGATTATGAATATTTTTGTTTCCTAAGACCAATCTCTGTCTTTCTAAATAACTATTTTTTATTAGACAATCTGCTTTATAAAGCCATTATAAGCCATTCAGTTTTGCTGAGCAGTAAGGAGATTTCTGCCAAAACTGTAATTCAGTACTGTAATTTCGTCATTTTAATTATATTCCATATTTTCATTTTGTAAATCAAGTTACTTGGTGATTGGCTTAAAATATCAGTACTGGTATTTTTCACTAAGTATTTAACTCAGATAGGCTTTAGGTTTCTAATGGTAAAAACTTTCATGCTCTCTCAGAATATATCTGCAAATTTTACATGTACAGCTATTTGTGGCATGACATTTAGATTTTGAGGCATGCTGCGACATCCGAAGTTTTAAGTCATATGGCTCAAACTTTCACTAGGTCAGAAGTGCACGAGCATGAGACCAGTCAAGAGGGTGAAAGTCAGCTTAACATGCCAAAATACATCTAAGTGACAGATTGAGCATATTCCTATATTTTAGGGAAGCCAAACATGGACTGGCAAATAGTGCATCACTTCAGCATGAGAAAGAGACCCAGAGGATTCCCCTACTTCATGGGGAAAGCCTTTCAGGAAAAAATGAAAAATGACTGTTCCAAACACACCATCAGCTAAAGGTTTATGTTAGGTTTAAGAACTAACATTTACACTAGATGTACACCTGCAAACCTACACTTCACACCTGAGTTTTATCTGGGGGCAACAACCGTATGTCCAACAGAGCTGCTTAGGTGGGACTAGTTAGAATTTGAGAGCCTGGAAAAGCAAAGAACTAATATTCAGACTCTGATATTGGAGGCGGAAAGCGAACATTCCTGAAATGCACTGTAGTGCACAGAAGCTACAGGCATTACCAATTTTTTCTCACATGAAAAGGAATATACAACTGATATGTGATTTTCTCAGAAAACGAGAAAGTTTATAATGAAGAAGAGGCCCTGATTTCATCTGATGCATTCTGTGCAAGGCCTTCTTCTCTCTCACTCTCTTAATCCCTCCAGGGGATCACTCCCAGAAACAAATAGCAAAAAGCTCTTAGTTACCGAACTAAAATTTCTTCACCAAAGTCTGTTGTGTAAGTTTGCATAGGACTGAGCATTTGGTGAAACTGTAACTTCAAGGCAGCAAATGTCCTGGTGCTTGTACAAGTTCTCTACACTGTAATCCATGGCCTTTGAGGATCTATGTTAAATTAGCTCAGTTCAATCCAAACCTTGGCATTCTCTTGCGTGCAAGCATCATACCCAGGTGGCTGTGCCAGATGCGGATCTCTGACAGCAAATATAATTCCATTCATAGACCTAATTCCTGTTTCAATAAAAGTGCCTCATTTATACATCCCCAAGCCCCTTCTTCAATTCATTATCAAGCTTTACCTAGCCAGAGTTCTCTGGGGAAAGGTAGATGATTTGTCCCTGGAGTAACAACTTGTGGAGGCAAGGGGAAGAATTTCTCCCCCTGCAAAAATAACCAAACTAAACAAACAATCCCACTTCCTTCGTGCTTTTGCACCCCAAGGTTTCTGTGCCAGCAATACTTGCACTTGCAGCCTACCACAGATTCCTAAACACTTCTCAGCTGAAGTACTTTGGCCTTTGAACTCTCTTCCTATCAGTGATGGTTTGTTTTGTCAAATGACAATGAGCGAGCCAAAGTGCAGAGGAGACAATTACTGACTGCCGATGTCCTGATGCAGGTTCAAAACCACAAGGAGGGAAGCAGGAATGTCAAGAATCCCGGCATGCCATTAATGACCTAGCAAAGCAGCAAAAGCTGTTTATGCTGCTGAGAGAAGCTGCATGCAGGTGCTGAGTGTTCACCAAATGAGATAAAAGATGGTACAAGAGTCTAAGCTCTTCAGCTCTTTGGCTGTCAAAAACTACTGTTAGGCGCTGATCCTACAAGTTACAACAGGAAGGTCAGTATTTAAGCCCTATCTGTTATGCTAAATTCAAGATCTGGGACCTTAAAAATTATTTCAAGCAAAGTTTTCTTGATTTTTCTGAAGATATGGTCACTCGTTTTAAGGCAATTTATGAGCCTTTGCTTAAGTTTGAATGTCAGACTAGTACATGGATATAGCTGCCTCCTGTGCTTTTTTATTCACAGGACAGAATTTTTTTGAGGAAACCTTTTTCAGCAGAAAATATTGAAATTAAAATTTCTTTGGGCTTTCATTAGTTCTGTGACTTCAAGTTCTCTCTCTTTTATTAAAACAAAATTCTAATCTCTTCAGTTCTTCAGTTTCTTCAAGTGCTAAAGCTTGATCTGGGTTTTTTCTGTGTTTCTTATTGCTAATATGGTATGTCAGCTATATCTACATATATAATCACCTTCTCTTAAACTCCCAGCATGGCAATTGATGTAAGATCTATCACAGAGATACTGGCTTGCCAATCACAGAATTATTCTCAAGCCTTTTCCTCAGCCCCGCGAGTCAGAATTGTTCACTTTCAGTAGCCTCTCCTTCTATTTGCAGCTGTCATGTGCATTGCTGTGACTGCTTATGCAGAGTGGGGGATAAAGAAATTGAGACATGAAATTAGACAATACTGAGTGATTGTTAAGCTCATGTTCTGCTTCCTCCTTTATACACTTCTGGTCAGTATGGGTTTGATCCACTTGATGTATTTATTTTATTGTGCTAATTGCAAGAATTTTGCAATTAAACTGGAGTTTTGTGCTCAAGACATAAACAGAAATTGAAGGATTTGCTTATACAGTCCAGCTGAAGGCTAACCAGAAGTGCAGACTTCCCTTTTCCTGCACTGCTTCAGCTTTTCTTATTGGCTTTTTGGAGTTCTCTCCACAAAGGGCAGAGTTTATTTTTCACATAAGTTCTAATATTAGCCTAATTCCTGCAGCTACCACTGAGAAAGAGTTTTATCCACAATTGCAGACACATCGTGTATAGAGACTGGTAAAATCTTCCTTAGAGCCATCTTAACTTCTAACCAATACCTTCAGGTACTCTCAGCCTGTTCTCACAGTACTACCAGATCCATGCCTTAAATTCTTATTCATAGGCTGGATTACTAGATGAATTATTAGCAGGTTGGCCAGTTTTATTGGAAACAAAAGTGGAGGATGCTGGGTTCTGCATGGGCATGACTAACCTTCAAAATTATGACCAACTGTCAAAAAGTCTCTTGCTTCTTATAAATATTATCAACAACTTTTAAACAAAATTAACTTACAGATCATCAGGACAATTGTTTGGAGATTCCAGCCTTCCTCCTGATCGTACATGGTGTAAAACTTCTGTATTGGAGAAACCTGGATACGGTTGTTGACCCAAAGTTAAAGTTTCCCACATTAGTACTCCAAAAGCCCTGAGAAACACCATGAAAAAAGAGAAAAATTAATAACCATAGTCATCATGAAATCTCCCTATTAACAGTTAGATCATGTCTAACCTAAGAATAAGACTCAGAAAAATTAGAAGTAGGAAGATTTAATTCGGTTTTGTCCCTAAGTCAGCCTCTGGAATAGCTAAAATAAATAATAGTGTGTAGAGCTGAGACACTTTCCCAGACTCACTGAGATGCAGATCAGAAGGCACTGAGTGTCCACATCTTCCCCGGGCAACACTCCAGCTGAGCATGTCCTCATATAAACAAGTGTTTAGAAATCTCTAGAAGTGTGGTTTAAAATGAAGAGAGACAAGTTCTTCTAAGCACCACTTGTGGAGCAATCAGCACCTCATTTGATTTGGTGCAGAGTACTAAACTACTTTCTTAGATAAGTGCAAGAGCAGCGGTCAAATGGATTGGTGCGGGCGCTGGGGACTTGGACAAGACCTGAGTCTGAGTACCTGTGGCCACTGAAATCTAAACTTGTGTGAATGTCCATGGATGTTCATGGATCTGGTTTACTCTGGGGTTTTTTTCCATGTCTCCTGACAGTAGGTCTCTGCTTCTTCACCATATACTCAAAGCCACTCAAATAGACACTTTTAGCAAACTTCCACAGCAAAGTACTGTGACCTTCCCCTGACGACGCTGAAAAGTCTGATCTTCAAAGTAAAGAAGTCTCTAGAAGAGGATGACACTGTAGGGGTGAAGTATTTGGCTGTTGGAAGGAAATGTCAATAAGCCTGATAGAAAACAAAATGGATCAGCATGCAGGCAGTCAATTCACTGCCCAATCAAGCAAAAACCACATTGCATGCCTGGTACAATTGTAAAATTGTTTGAGTGACACTAGTTCCTTCCCACAAGAATCCAAAGCTAGAGCTCAAAGCATAAAGAAATATATCCACTAAATGTGGGTATTTTTGGTATAAATAATTTGTGGTAATAAAATTTGTGGTGTCAAATTTTTCATTATCCTTAGATCCTTAAAATTTCTCTTAGGAGGAAATCTGCTCAAACATAAAAATTATTAGAGATTACAATATACAACCATGTAATTCCTCCTATAAACCAATATTTTCTTGGTGTGGGATTTATTATGGTTTTCCCCACAGCTGTGTGGCTGCTATAACTCACCAGACATCAGAGTGACTTGTAAAGACACCATCAATGAGGCTTTCAGGAGCCATCCATCTGACAGGAAGCAGACCTTCTCCTCTTTTCCTGTAATAATCATTTTTATAGACATCTCTGGCAAGTCCAAAATCACCGATCTTTACTATCCGGGATGAGCCCTCATATTCCTTCTCAGACACAAGGCAGTTGCGAGCAGCCAAGTCCCTGATTTGTAAGGCAGAGAAAAGAGGATGGAGTTAGCACTGCAGAATAACTCGGGTCTGTATGTCACCTGGTTCAACACTCTCTTCAGAGCAGTGCCAACCCCAGGGTTGGATCAACTAATTTAGGGCCTCACCCAGTTAGGTTTGGCCTATCTTCAAGACTGGAGGTGACACAGCCCCTCTGGACAGCCTGTTTCAGTGATTGATCTTGGATGTTGTGAACAATATTATCTAATTTCCTTTTCTGTAAGTTGTGCCTGTTGCTTCTCATCTTTTCCCTGTACCTCTCTGAGAAAAGTCTGGCCTCTAAAGCTACCCATTAGGCAGACGAAGACAGTACATGAATCTTCCGCTTGCCCTTCTCTCTGTTGCACAGGATGACATTCTTGCCTAGGGTACAGTAAATCCTTGGTTTAGATCTTAGAGTAGCCCACTGTTTTGTGAGAGAACTGTGAGTGATAATTAGCAGAAAAGCATGGCATTAGATTTTACTCCAGTGTTCTCTCCTTTCTTGTTACATTGTGACATCTTTCTAGACATTTTTTCCTGTGTAAGACAATCAGTCATGAAACTGTGGGTAAGCCTGGGAGGACTAGGGAAATAAGTTCTGTACCTGTGTATAAAATGCATCTTCTCTAAATAGACACAGCCTTTGCAAACATCCAAACATATATCCAAGAGGTCAGTGACTCTCAGTAAAGGGCTCTGGAGCTACAAGAAAGAAAGAAAGACAGAAGTTAGCTATATCTTCCAGCTTTACCAAATCAGAATGACAACTTCCTTATGCAAGATTTCCCCATTGAAATGTATAGGATTTCTCCAAAACATTTAAAGTACAGGTGCAACATCTCTGCATGTCAATGGAGTGAATGCTAATTTGAAGGAGGGTAAATTGCCAAATCACTGCACTGTAAGGAAGATGCAAATTAAATCATCCTGTTTGATTTGCAGCTAAGAATAGCCTAGGGTCTTCACAGTTGTGGAAGAAATGGGACCCGAAAATTTCCTCCCACTATCAGATTAGGTTTGCTTGCTGCTATATTAATCAGTGTAATATATTATTCTAGTAGAACACACATATATGCATTTCCGTAGGATTCAATACTGACTGTGGATTTGATCTGATGAAGTAAACGAACAAAACAATTGCTATAATGCTATAAAATTTCATTGTTGAGTTCTTTTGACCTCCAGTCATACCATCCATATTCCTAATCCACACACTAACTAGAGAAAAAATTTCTTGAAGTTGTTTATTCTTTATTCTTTTCTCTTCTTTCCTTCTAAAGAATTTGAGGACACAGGCACAGGGACAGTATATTCTTATATGCTTGGACTATACCTCTCACATTAAGGATACTGTTGTTATTCAAAGACAAAAAAAGACCTCTGTGATGCCTAGCAGACCACATACATGACCACCTTTATTCATTATCACTTTCAAAAGGACAGTTTATGATTTTCACAGTGAGAAATCCAGCCGACATCTCATGACTGAAACCACAATTTTGGTCAGTGATCTAATGACATTCAATCTCCTTCACAGCATCACTGAATGCAAGTCAGCATTCGACACTGAGGTCCCAGGGTATTAAGGAAAAGCCAGGTCAGACCTTGCAAGTACAGAAACAGCTGAACATCAGCATGGACTTTTAGAAAGGGAAAAACTGAGAAATTATGGGCAGTTACAGGTTAAAAATATGAGTCTCATGGTCTTTACCTTTTTATTTCTGGCTCCTCGTAAATAGCCAAGCAGATCCCCTCCTTCCATCAGCTCCAGTATAAGATACTGAGGTTCATTTAACAGACACACACCAAGTAACTTCAGAATGTGGGGATGATCAAATTTACTAAAGAGAAGGAAACAACTGTAAGATTAAATGCGAGAAATCCAGGTGCTTGATAGCTAATGGAGTGTTTATAGTTGCAAGCAATGAACAAGCAGTTTGGCCTTCACAATCCTGCCTCTGTGAACAACATGATTCAGTAACTCACAGTGCCTGGATTTGCTCAGTCATGGGGAGAGTTCAGGGACATCCTTCCAAAACACAGGCTTACACTGTCTTTGACAGGCACTCTACTGCATGCACACATATTAAAAAGCACACTTCATCGTTTTTCCAGGAAGCAAAGTAGCCAAATGGCAATTTCTTCTAGGAATAAGATGATTCGTCACATGTACATTAAAGGTGTCTATATTATTTTAATAGAGTATTTTTACTACTATATTCACAGTAGAATGGCTGATTCAGAGAAATACACAAAGGCAAAAGCACAAGGTGCAATATATTATTTTCACAGTCCAGAGAGGAACAGTTTTTCACAGTACATTCTCCAAAGAAACAAAATACATATGAGGAATAATTCTAAGCATACTAGCAATTGTCTGTGTGTGTCTAAGACAGAGATTACCACAGAGCAATCAGTACTCTCAGTACTGCAAGTATTCTTCAAAGAATGAAGTATATTTATTGTCTCTGTCAGTGCCTGCATTTTTTCAATCACTTTACTTGTGTTAGAAAATGGTTTTCCCTTCTCACTGCTGTGTGAAAGCACTTGCACAAGCAGTCAGAGAAACTTGACTCTGTTGGGAGAATTGATGGTGTCCAAAATGCTGTCAAATGCGGCAGTGTAAACAAACAAATAAGAGAGGGACAATTTCCTTCTAATCTCTTTCAATTCACCTAATCTCAGGTGTGGCCATAGACTCTTGCAAAAAGTGTGATTTAGAATTTGACAGTTCCCCCCGGCCCCTAGTACGCACCTCTCAATCAGACAAACTTTGGCACTTCCAGGCACAAAAAGAGGGGAAGGAACACCTGGCACTTTCCTTGCACCCAGTGCAGACCTTTCTCCACTGAACTGTCATTCCTTACTTCCCAAGGGGAAGACACAAGAATTTCCTACATGTATTTGCACACGAATGACTCACCAATAACCAATATCAAATGACTTTTTGAAATAGAGGCAACTCAATTTTCCCTTTGCTGCGTAGCAATAAGAAGGAACAAATAGTTCTGGCTTAACTGAGCCAGCATGCATAATATTACAATCCAAATTTTAATGAACATCCAAAAAGGCAAGCAAAATAAAAGTTGCACTTATATATCTTATCTGTTTGCAAGCACTCAGATGCACTTTTCTCCTTTCTAACCTTTGTTTCATTTATGAGACCTTACAGGTGAACATCCAGTAAAATCATTAAACCCTCCATGATGCAATTAAATAATTCTTTTATTTATATTAAAAAAATTAAATATTTAAATAATACAAAATACACATTGTTGTTGTTGTTGTTGTTGTTTTTGCTGTTGTTTAATGACTACCGGGATTATAATACTTAAACTTTTCTATTCTCTTCATTTCTGATTCATTATATTGGTGTACATATGGGCCCATATCAGTGTTTACATTTAAATGCAAAAAAAAATTCAATTATATACTCTTCCAAGATTTCTGGGTTTGGATTATTATCTGCAACAAGAATTGGGGGAGCTTCAGAAACTTTAACTGTGGGTTCATATAATTTCCATACTACACAGAAAAAAAAGGACTTTAACTGGGCTTATGACTGCTAGGTAGACAAGATAGTTTGTAAGGAGTTTGCTCGCAACTCTTACTCTTTGTCATTAATTTACATTTTAAGGATATGGTTGAATTTTGGTTTTAACAAACCTTTTACTTCATTCAGTTACAGCGTGTCAAAAAGGGCGAAAAAGTGCAATATTTTTTTTTTAAATGTGTAACAACAACAAAAAAAAAGAATGCTGCAGAAATCAATTTCAAATTTAATAACACCATGTTTTCTGTGCAGAAATAAATAATTTTTTAAAAATTGCTTCTACTTCTGCACTCATGAGATAAAAGTCAAAGAAGTGCAAAGGTGCATCTGAAAACTAAACTACACTCTCAGTCTTATGCTACCAGCTGAAGACTTCAGTTGAACTTCTACTTATTTCTGGGGACGCTCTAGAAAACCAGATTTCTGGCTGAAACACAAACCTTATTATGTGAAATTCTTGCAATGGTGACAGATGCATAATTTAACACTACCTCAATAGAAGAGGCATGTGGCAGCCCCTAGTGGCACATTTTAAAAAATATTTTCCATTGTAAATTACAACTTTGAGGCATCAGATTGTTCTGATTTGTTTCTTTCAGTAAAACAGGATAAGCCAAATGTTGTCTAACTGCCTTTAGCAGCTAACTTGGTTTTAGGGAAGCAAAGATACTGAAACACACCAGTACAAACCCAAATAAATCCAAGATATGAGCATACTGAGCTTGACTGCAACTATATCTTAAATTTTGCTTGTCAGATTTATGGCTTTAGTTCCATGATATTCATCAGCAGTGATTTACTGGTTTGGCAGAAACACGAGGACACCCCAAAAATGCCATAATAATCTGTTTAGAGGAAAGTGCTGCTTTCATTCCTCAGGAAGGTCACCAGCCTCACACCAGCTTTGAAGGGTGCCCAGTGACAAAGCTGTCCCTACCTCATTAAGTGTGCCTCCTTCAAGAATTCACTCTTCTCATGGTCTGTCGCACCCTTCTTCAAAGTCTATTCAACAGAAAGCAGAAATGTAGTAACACTTTGGTCATCATCACCATTATCACGTGGCACTTCAGTAAAACAATCAGACATAGATGTGGCCTTAAATACACATTATTTTCTACAAATCACTACAAGGCTGAACTTTAAGAGATTTGCAGGAAACACTGCAAGGAAATACCCAGATCAGCCATTTATCATTTCTCAGGTAAAACATCTGAGACAGATCTCTCTGGCCATCCCATTCTCTTGCCAAAGAAATACAGAGCTGTGATTACCTTGACTGCTACTTTGGATTCTCCACTTCCATCTGCCAGGATATCTACTGCAGTCCCTTCGTATACCTCTCCAAATGCTCCACTTCCTAACAATTTGTGTAAGTTGAGTTTGTCCCGAGGGAAAGCTGGCAGTGATTCAATCTCTGCTTGAGAAGGAAGAGTGCTACAAAACAGCAATACTAGTCACTTGTTCATACCTAAGAATGTCTGAAATTTCATTAAAATTCTTCTTCAAAGGAAGCTGGTACTATTTGTCTGATCAGGTACATTTCAGGGGAGCTCAGGTGAGACCTGGATGCTTTGGAAGTTATTGGAAAACACCAGGTCTTCCTTCCCTGTGCACTTGTGTTTCTTGCCAGAGTGACATGAAGGATGGGTTGGGGGCAATCCAGGCCAGGCTGTGTGCCAGGGGGAGAACATGGCAGGGTGTCTTTCGGAGCAGACCTGCCCTGCAGCACACATGCAACCCTGAACTCTGCCTTGAGGTTTCAGGGATGAGTGCCCTGATGAAAACTGGTCCAGTGAAGATCTCTTAGATGTTTTTGTCCTGAAAATACATTTGCTCTGAGGACATACCGTACAGCATAACAGGCATTGGCTAGTCCCACTGTCTCAGCCATCCCCCTGAGTCGAGCTAGTTCTTTATCTTCTTTGATAAACACTATCTGTCCAGGCAAGGCTCGTTTTCCAGATTTCAGTCTTTGCTTCCATACTAGAATAGAAAAGAAGACCGTTAGGTGTTTCCACTCTGAGAGCATCCCAGTGTGTGAGCAGGCTGAAAGGCTACAGGTTTTATGTTATTCTGTTCAACATCACCCCCCAACAGCTCATGTAACTTAGTCATTTTCATCTGGCCATTATTTTCCCACAAAACATAGACAACTGTTCATTGAGCTGAGAATTCAGTCAGGTATCCATTTCTGTGTGTGACAAGACCCCAGGGAAAGGATGAGGAGTGAGAGGATAGGACCATCACATGTGGGCATTTGCATCTCAGGGTAATCATTACATCCTTTCTTCAGGGACAAAGCTTAAGAGAAAGAAAATGGGACCCTTTTGTGAATACATGTAGTGCCAAACTTGAGAATTGTAAGGTACAAGGATACACACAAGCATTAGAGTTCCTTAAGCACTCCTGTGCTCTCCCTGTAGGTAACCAACAGCAAGAAATGCCTGACAATGGAGTGAACTTCTATCCTGTCCTTGATACCAAAAATATAATCAGCTATCTCTAGAGCCTCAAAGAATGAGAATATAGAAATTCCTGCCAGCTCCCATCCTAGAGGTTGTTCAGCATTTCCCTAAATCTAGAGGCCAGTCATTTCCCACCATCTGAACTGCCTTTCACTGAGGCCTGGCAAACCAAGGGTAAACAAAAAACTCAGTCACATACCAAAACCAAATAGCGTGACCACAGCCAAACACAGCACAACAACTCCAATCACAGAAGCAATGGCAATGATGGTGCCCATGGAGATCATATTATCTGTTAAGGAGAAAAGGAGAATTGCTTAATTACTGTGTATGCCTGCCATGTCAATCCCATGGAGTGGAGCACACCTGAGACAACCCTTCAGCTGCCTGCTGTGTAAAAGCTTTCCACTGCACAACGCTCTCTTGTAGGCTGTATGTGGATGTGCATTTGGTCAGACTAATCCTTCTCCCCCAGACCTGGGCCATTCCTGTAGTAATGACCTAATGTATATGCAGAAATAGAAAATGCTGATCTGTTTGGCTACTCAAGGTGGGATTTCCAAAAGCATCCACAGTGTAAGTCTAACATTCTTGCTGAAGGCAAGAAGTAATTCTGATGTCTTTAGCCAGTGTGTGAGCTTGCCTGTTTTCAAGAATCACATCATAAAGCAGAGTGGCAGAACCACAGAGACAAACTGATATAAATGAGCAGAAACACTTTTCAGGCCCACTGTTCTGAGCAAAAGAGCCTGGATGAGCACTAGCAGCAGGGATCACCATATAGATATCACCATTTATTACCTATTAGACAAATTACTCTACCTGTGCAGGAATATTCCTATTAAAATAGCCAGTCTCTGTTCATAAATTGGTGTGACTATATAGAATAACAAGAAAAAGATTAGCAGAGTACAGAAGTACAAGACATACCTTCACTCAGAATTATATCCACACTGATGTCACTGTATTCACCAAGTCCCAGCGCATTTGCAGCTGCTGCTCTGAACTGGAAAGTTCCTTCTACGTTCTTGGCCTTCCATGTGCAAATACTGCCACAGGAACCGTTGTAAACCACCTCCCACGTGGACTTCACATCGCTGCTGTTGCCAGACTGCTTCCTGCAACACGCACAGCACGACACAGGAATGTCATTAGTGCCACGAGGGTAGTTTACTACTACACACTCACTCAATTTTTTGCTTCAGTTCCATGGTTTTCACAGCATTTCTCTGCCTGCACGAAAGCTCAATCTGGTCATGGGATTTTGGCTACAGAGAAGAAAATTGTGCCATGGCATTTCAGCAATGCTAGGAATCAAACATCTTTATCTTGGCATTGTAAATTAAATACTAGAACATTTTAGACACAAAAGTTGTTCAGTATATGCCTGATTCACCTGTTTCAGTATAAGCCTCACAGCCAAGACTTCAAAATTTTCTTATTTAGCTTCCTGAAAATAAATTTAAAAAAAAAAAAAACAAAAAACCCACACTTTTTTTTTCTACTGTGCTTGAGCTTTTTGCTCTCTCAGACCCAGAGTAATTCAGTGTCTCTTGTGCATCAGGTTTCACAAGCTAAGCAGGAAGCAAGTCACTGGCAGGGAAGATACCATTCTTTAGCTAGGCACTTTCCCATAGTATCTGCTGACTGCTGGGTGTGTTTCTCCATTTCCCCATTGGACTGAGATTGATTGCTCACAATAAATTCAGAGCTGATTATTCACCAACCAAAAGGAGTCCAAGTACTTAAACTTGAAAGGCCATATCTGAAATATCATTTCATGTCACACAACACCGTAATACATCATGTGAAATGACCTTCATGAGTATGTCACTCATTCTCCCAACACACTTTAATGAAGAAAAAAAGTCAAACACTTTAAAACAGAAAGACATGGGAAAACTATATGTTCATGTCCTTGGTGTGTACATGTTGCCACTAGAGCTGTATGGAAAACAGAGGTGGCTTAAAAGGGTTAGGCAAACATTTTCTAGAATGCTGTACAACTGACCTAACATTTTTCTACCCAGTGTGAAATTCAGTCAAAAATATCTGCATGTGTATATTCAGACTGCTAGAGAAAAGCTTATTTCATTAAAAGACCACCTCAGTGATGCATTATGATTCCAGAGATGAATAAGAAACTGGAGTGTGGAGAGCATAGCAGCTAATGCACAGCCCTGGCACCGGCCAAGTGGCTGACCTTTCCTTACCCATCTGCAAAACACCAGGTACAGACTGTCTGTTGACATATCAAAATTATTGTTTTCTCAGAGCATGCAGGTCAGTGCTCCTGCATGCTCATAGAACTGTAGGAAGCTTACAGCACCAGGAAAGTATGTCTGGGTGAAAACTTATTTAGGTAAAGCATTTCCAGCTCCAGAGTGCTGTCAGTCCTCAGCTTTCATAAGCACAAAGACATAATGGCTGAGTTTAGAAAATTGCATCCCTCCATCAGCAATGACTTCAAACAATCACTGGAATATCTCAGAAGATGGACTTTCCTAATTTTTAAATAATACATTAATTAAGCTTTGCACTGACTGCTTTAAAGAAATCTCTTCTGAGTCATGGTTGAAAAATTAGGAGTTCAAAGTCACTGTCCACAGCAATATACTCTAACCTGCCCAGTCAGCCCTTCCAATGCCAGTGCAGAAATACGTGTGAGCTGGCACTCTAGTGCGACATGTATAGCCCAGGCAATCAGTATTTGATGACAGAGCACTTTAAAAATTATACAGTCATCCTGCGTGGGTGGGAATACTTTATTTCTGGCAATGTTACAACACCTTCTTTGAGTCCTCTGAATGCTAATATATTTATACATATATTTTAGCCAAAAATACATACTACATGTAAGCTGAGATTTGCGATTTGAAATTATCTCTAAATCTTCTAATTCACTGACATAGATCGAAATATATAATTGTATTTCAAGATTGCTCTGAAAATGTTCTTAATGTATATTTCCTTCTATGTTTTCATGGAATTTCTGGAAATTATGGGTACTTGGTTTATCTAAGAAAGATATCCCAATGGGAAGGGCCTTTTGCATCATGCATATTTCATTCTTCCCGTCGGAGCCAACCTGCAAACCCCTGCACAGCCAGATTTGTTCTCGGTTGCTACCTATGGGAAGAGTGCATCATGCATTGCTTACCTGCTTTCTAAGATGTAGTAGGTCAGTTTGCTTCCATTGTCATCAGCCTTTTCCCACTGTAGAGAGTTTTTAGAGTCTTCTGCTTTTTTAGGAACTCCTGGCTTACTGGGAACACCAGCTTAAGCCAAACAGGGGAAGAAAAAGAACCCTTAAAATGTATTTGTAGCATGACAAAGGGCTAACAGGTACAGAGAAAAATCTGATGTGCACATGGGTGTTTACACATACAAAAGGAAGGAGGATCTACATTAATAATCTTCATAGAGAATGAATCCTTGGCCTTCTCTTTGTGATGGATAAATTCCAAAATTTTTGCTCACATGCAGCTTTTCACCAGTAATGAGTTCACTTGCATCATAGGCATTTCATTTCAATTCCCCTCACTCTTTCCTCTGCTTCACTTGGAAATGTACCTCGTTTCTTTGCCCCTATTACTTTTGAAGGTATGGTATCGTGTTATTCATTTTTCAAACACACAGAACTATTGGGTCTCAGTATAAGAAAATTGCCTGCTAAATTCTAGAAAGTATTACGTTTAATATTCACAGCCTGAAAATAGTCTTAAAATCTTGTTATCCTGCATTAAGTGCTTACCTGTAGTTTTAAAGCTTGTTGAAGAGGAAGTGCTTTTCACTCCTGTAACATAAACTACTGTTACTCTTACAAAGTAGTTGGTCCAAGGAAGAGTTCCTGTGAGGTTGCACATGTAAACAAGATTTCCTGTGCACAAAGTGTTCGCAGGAGAAAACCAGTCACTTTTTGTTGGCCACTAGAAAAATAAAATATCATTATGGTCAACTTTCTTGCTCTGCTGAAAGTGTGTCACAGTTCTATTCCTGGGTAGATTAACTACTTTGCCACCTCTTAATATCATAGTGGAAATATGACGCAGGTGCTGTTTCAACCATGGGACTTTGTCCTCTCAGACACCAAGGACACATACCCTAATTTTCTTCTTTGTTTTCAGAAGACCTACAAGCCTTGGCAGTATCAAAGAACAACAGATTAAGTGCCTGCTTTACGCAGCCAAAAGGAGCCTTCCCCTTGTATTTCTGGATCATCGTGACATGCCCATGAGTTCAGCTTGCCATGATGCAGTTGAAAGGAGGTGGGTTAGTGGAATTGTGATGTGACATTTGTGTTAGGGCAGGGAAATGTTTGGTGTAGGCCTAATGAATCTGATTCTCTGTAGTAAAGAATCTGCATGCTCCAGTTTAGCCCATGACTTTTTGTGCGTCCAGTGGTTCAGGTATTGAAGTCTGAAGTTTCCATGCATGCTGCTCTCACTGCAGCGCTTACTTCCTACTCCTTGGATCCGGTCTTCTCTCTGACATTTTCTCCTAACCTCTATCACAGGAAAATAAATCCCAGATACTAGGTTGTAGTTAATATTTATTGCGGAAAACCCTTCTCTTCTTTTTCTTGTGCAGGGCAGACATAGGATTTGCAACTGCAAAGTTGGGGCAGGGCAGTGAGGAAACAGGGATAGGACTGCTGAAACAGGAGACTCAGGAAGAATTCTGGTGAGGTCATCCAGGATGTCCTTTGGCACTATGGAGTACTGAATGCTACAGCTGCACTCCTCCTTGTTCCTGGCAAGCACTGACTCCATCCTGCCCCTGCTGAGCAGCTAAGACTGACATCACCATGCCCAAATTATCCACTGAGACTCTTCATGTACATCCTGCCACCCACCCTGCTTACCAGGACAGGGTAGGTTAAATTTTCTCTGGTCTGAAAAAAACCCACCCCAAAATTTAGAGGTATTTTTACCTTACGCAGCTCAAACCAGAAGCTGGTTTCATTGACGTGCAGAGGAGCTCTCCATTCTAGCTGGAAACTGGTATTTCTGGGGACTATGTTGATAGGTGCAGGTGGAGTCTCAAAAGTTTTTGCAATGACAGGGACACTTTCAGAAAACCAGTTCTCATCAGGATGAAAAGCAAGAACCTAGTAAGGAATGGATGAACTGTACAACACCAGAGCAGTTGGAAAGGCAGCTTTGCTGTAGCAACACTGAGTGTTTGGAAGACTAACTTTTCCAACGAGACAGTATGCAGGCAATACAGATATAGGTGTAGAAAGATTTTGAGCCTCATAGCTGCAGGGTTATACACCTTCAGGCTGAAAGTTCATGTCCAGGAGTATCCTTCCTCAGAGACTCTTCTTAGTTTCTCATCTCAGCTTTCTACCAAGTCCCTTCTCTTTCTAGACCTTTCCAAAATGCCACACACTCTTACACAGACATGCAGATGTCACACCACGTTAGGCTGTGTTTTAGAACCACAGAAACACAAAGCCAAGAGGTTCCTTAGCACATTGCTTTTCACTAAGCCACAGGTAAATATGACCTGTGTTTGGGTATGCATACCTGCATACACACATACAGGTATTTAGATATGTGTGTGTATATATATTCCCCATTATATGGCCCAAATAATTAACAAAAGCCCAAAATCAAATTAATACCTACAGATCCCCTCCTGCAATCATCTGAATGTTCTCCCAACTGTGTAAATCACTCTATTTGTGATACCCAGTGCACGCTCTGCAGACAACATGATTACTTGGTTACTTTTGAAAATGTCACTCTGATCATAGACCTGCTGTCCAAATACACCATTTACTATTTTTTTTAAGCCTTCATCTGTAAAGGGTGAAGCAGTACATTTTGTTCTTATGAATCCACATTGGACACTTTTGTCTACTTTACAGAAGAGCAGCCTAAAGATTTGCAGGTTGAATAAACCAGTAAAACTACTTGCTATTATACCTTGAATGAATTATTTGTTCCAGGATGGAGCCCACTGACAGACCAGGCAAGCATCCCATTTGAAAATTCGCTTTTTCGTAAAGGTGTCACTGGGACAGGAGGCAATAAATTGACAGAGATTTGATAGCGGATGGATTCAAGAGGTCCATTTGGCTTCAGAGGTTCACTCCAAGATATGTTGACGGTGGTGTCAGACAACACTAATGTTTTAATAGTTTCAACTGCCTCTGGTACTGAAACAGAAAGAAAAATAAATTGCCCTCTCAGAGAAGTCGAGAAATGTCACCAAGGAAAGAAAAGAAGGTTCTTTTCTTTGTATGAATATTATTCATTTACAGGACTGAAAGTCTACACATGTAAAACTCATATTCTTGTATAGTCAGTCAGCTGCAGACAAGTTCAAAATATTTTTAGTATCTTCTTGGCTGTTCTACCATGCAAGCAGACAAAAAACCCCAAGAAATCCCAACAACAACAGAAAAACAGCTGCTATCCTATACCTCTACATTTATAGTCATACCACTGAATTCCTGCTTTCTCTTATTTTCCTAATCAGGGTCTCAGATGTGAGTTTACTATGGTGTTTACTTGGATATGCACACAAAAAAAAAATACCTGCACCATTCCAATTGGAAAGTCTTTTCTTGAACAGCAAATTATGAAGGAAGAAAATCCAAAACTTAGCATTATTTCCCATCATTTACAATTTCGCTCAGAAATACACAGTCTGGCTGAGCTGCGTGAGGAAGAAACTGGGTCGCTGGTCAGATGTCCAGACCAGCTGGTTACTCACTAGTTGTTCTGGAAAAATCTACCCTTCCTTTGAAGCTTTAAGGTCACGGACTTTGTAATGGTATATGACATGTAAAAAATGCGTAAAAAATTCTTTATTTCCTATGGAGCTGTCCAGATAGGTAAAAAGTTAACAAGTCATTACACTATTTATGTTCCCAACATATCAGAATGATGAGTCCATATGTTCTAATTCATATCCTAGTAGAAAGACTACAGATTATTTAATGCAAAATACAGAAACTAGACTAGGAAAGAAGACAATTTCTCATTTGTCTAGCAAAAACGTGTGGAGTAAGAGTGACACTCTGTGGCAAGAGCAATGCATTAATTGTCTTCTTTTTTTCATTCCCTCTATCTTGCTATTTGATGGAAAGCACAAATTATTCCAAGTTTCTTTCACTTCATTAGAGAATTGAGAGAAAGGCAGAGGGAATTCACACAGCTTCAGAGGTGTTAAATAGTGTACACACTTCAAGAGGCTCTAGCAGCATCTGATTACAATTTAAACTAGCAGTTACATTCATGAAATTGAGAACATAAGTGTCAAGACACATATACCTTCTATTTACAGCTGGCTGGAAGTTTTTCAACAAATTGTGTAAAGCTCTGAATGTTGATACATACATTTATTCTCAGGGTTTGTAGTCTGGGGTGGGGTGAGGAGTTTTTTGGTTGGTTTGCTTTGCTTTTTGCCTAAGACTTGATTCTCATCCAGATTTTTTGTTTTGTCCTGACTAGAGAGACCTGTTCTGAGTTTCATGTTTCGTTTTATCATGAGACTGAAAAATTCCATTTGACTGGAGCAATCCAGTCTCCCATTTCATGTGCTACCTTTATGTTTCATCACTGAAAGGGTGTTCATTGCTGCACAGTTCCACGTACAAAGAAGTAATTGTGTCAATTCTTGCCACATCCCAGTAGTATTTAATCATATTCAAGCAATGTGTCACACAAATTTTGTATTACAGAAGTGGAATCCTATGCAAAGAATTGAAATCTACTGATCGAAAGCTAGAGTTGTTGGATGTTTTTGGGGGTGTTCTTTCTGTCTTTTTTTCTCCATAGAATCCGTAGGAAGGTAGAATCATCAAGGTTGGAAGAGATATTTCAGATCATTAAGTGCAACCTTCAACCAGCACTACCACTGTAGCCCCTAAACCACTAAACCACATCACCCAACACCAGGTGCCTCTTAAACACCTCCAGGGATGGTGACTCCACCACCTCCCTGGGAAACCTATTCCAGTGCCTGACCACCCAAAGAGTGTAAACATTTTTTCCAATATCTAATCTGACTCTCCCATCTCAGCTAAAAGCCATTGCCTCCAGTCCTCTCACTGCAGCCATGGTAGAAGAGACTGGCTCACAATATTCAGAGATCCACACAGGATGGGAGCCTGTTTGCTTGATGGTGCAGATGCTAAGAGATCTGACTGCTGAGAGAAAAAACCAGCAGAGTTGAACTAGAGAACTTCCGAAGTATAGCATGTCTGGATTCCACAAGAAGGGGGGCAATACGCCTGCACCTCTTTTTTCACTTTCATTTGAAAGACGAAAAGAAGTTCACCTAAAACTTTTTTTTTAAGGGGAAAAATGTGACTGCTTCCAGGACAAAAAACAAGGAATGATCTGTACATAAGAGAAGCCACTGGCAGCTCACAGGTGATGCTCTCCTCTGGGCAATGGTGGCACAAAGAGACGCTAATTGTTCTATGAATGAACCTTTAAAGAAATCACAGAGTGCCTTCCTAAAGAAAGAAGAAAGGAAATCAGTACTCCTGTCATGTACTTGTTGCCAGGTATTCTGGATAAAGTGT
Source organism: Ifrita kowaldi (assembly GCA_013398055.1). Classification (NCBI taxonomy): domain Eukaryota; kingdom Metazoa; phylum Chordata; class Aves; order Passeriformes; family Cinclosomatidae; genus Ifrita; species Ifrita kowaldi. The sequence continues at coordinate 61,461 of VZRS01002970.1, forward strand.
TTTCTTGGGCACAGTTGATCACTAGGGGGAAGAGACATTGAGGAAAGTAAGAAAAACAGTGGTGGTTGTCCTTACTTCAATTCCAGTTATTTCATCACCACCTGAAGCAGCCAAAAACCAAGGAGAGGTAAAAAGAGGTAAGGGGAAACCTTAGGAGTCCTGCTGTGGCTCCCTCACTGCATGTCACGGCAATGTCTGCATGCACAGCTGTGCAGCCTGCAGTGCTCTGTGTCAGCCGCAGCCAGCCCTGATGCAGCTGGGCTAAGGGAGCCAGCGCCCAAGGGCCAGGGGCTGCTGTGCCTCTCAGTTTCACTCCATTACCCTCCTCTCAAAGAAGAACTGCTCCAACTCTGCAGGACAAGAGACAGGCAGGAAAACTAGTGAAGATTGGGGCCATAGCATTCCCACATCCCAGTGAGTTCAACACTGAGTATCTCGAGGTACCACCTCCCCAGCCTTTCGGCAAAACACAGACATGCTGTCATGTAGACTTGGTTATAATTCTGGCTTGCTGACTTAGGAATTAACAGAGGTGCCTGATGGCCTTGCAGGGGAAGAATTTATGTGGATCAAGCTGACTCTGGCTGGTGACACCAGGCACAACAGAGAAAAACTGACCCAACAGAAGAGCAAGCACTATATGCTATGGGGAATAGCTACCCCTTGTAATGGCTTCCCATGTTTTCAGCAAGTGAGTTAAGCAGAAGCACTGAGAAAATTATCTGAAGAGAAGCACAAAGGCAGCTCCTCGTGAAGACAAGTGTGCATATACAAAAATACACATGCAAAACAAGAAAAAGCGCTGAGCAAGGTAGTTCTATTGGGTTGGGTGGCAACATGTGCAAAAGCATAACATGCACCTTTTGCATGATCCTTTCCTTTCTGGAAGATGTCAGGAGCTTCAAGGAAACTGGCACAGTCGCTGCCCCATAGCTGCCAACAGGTAGAGTGAAGCAGGGAATGAGTAGAAGCATCTTCCTGCCCTAACTGAGGGATTTACAAGTGCAGGAGACATCTAGCTCAGACTGTAGTATTCTCAAAGAACAAGGACTGAAAGGGCACATCAGATTTCTTGAAATCAGCTGAAAATGGGCTGTTGTCATTCAGGCCAAAAGCAAAAACAAAGCGTTGTCTTTTCAGCCTGGTTCACAACAAAACAAATCTGCATTGCCCTTAGAAACAGCAATTATGAGAATGACGTCAAGCCAAGGGAAAAAATCTGAACGCTGGATGAATACATAACACAGATATTTAAACATACATAACCACATATACATTCAAATACAACTTATTTAAAGATGTGGTCCAAGGCAGAAACTGCAACTGTTTAGTCACTTTCAGCCATAATTTATCTTTCCTCAGGAAGCCAGTAAGCCAAAGCATTAAAGAATATATGTGTGTCTTATGAATCTTACAAATTCATCAAGCCTGCTTAACAAAACCTTGTGAAGATCTACACAGGTTACACTTTAAGCAGACGATTTGTCTGCTTTCTGATTTACAACCCAACCTTGCACACACCTTTCTCTAACTGAGATGAGAACTGTGTTCAAAATCAGAATAAAATATTGGACAAACCTCCATATAGAGTTGTGCCAACTGTGCCTTCTCCCACAGGCAGCGCTTCCTCATCTGTATAGTAGTTTTTCACTGCAACTTGTATGGCATAACTCGAAAATGGCTGTAGGTTGTCTAAAACAGCAATAGGACCCTGATATTCCTGTAAGTCAAAATCAGATAATAAACATGCATTCTTAGAAAAGAGTCATATGTCAACCCAATGATGTCAATGAAATGTGTGTTTAACAAGTAATATAGTAGTGTTTTTGCATTGCAATACGCTTTAGTGTTTACAAAAAGAATGTTAAAATGATGGTTTCTGTAATATGTCCCTACAGAAAAGAAAGCACATACCAAAAAACAAGCCAAAAAGTAGAGGGGTACTTGCACAAAGGAAAACCAAGGTATCTACCACTTACCAAATAACAGAGAGAAAGGACAGTTACTTTGGGGATGTAGAAATGGAAAAACTCACTGACAGAAAGCTACAGAATGGTTCATAAAATTACTAGAAGTGATATCCCATTCCCCGTTTATATATGACATCCCATGCATTTGAGTGTGAAATAGCCATACCAATGTTTTTTGCTGTGGAGCAGACAAACAGTATCCTGAGTTCCTACAGTTGTTTGTCATTTGTCTGGAAAATACCAGGTACGTCGGTGTAGGCTGGGATATGCCAGGGCATAGCTGCTGTGGTGTGACAGATGGGAAGCTTAATGTAAAACTGGTGTTAGTCGTAGCAAGGATAGTAGGTTTCTCAGTGTCTGGCAAGAGAATCAGGCATCTTTTATCTAGGAAAGACATCAAAAGATCAAAAAAAAGTTAATTATGGCTGGACCAATTCAAACTTTCTTGGGATTCTACCACCTTTCTTATGAGAAAGCATAACTACAAAGTATTCTTTCTGCTTTCACAAAGAGAAACAGAAGAAATACCACCTGAGAGTATTTTATTTGATTACTTTCATGGACACAAAAATAGTGGTCCTCAAAGAAACTCTCATTTATCTTTGGTAAGATACAACTTTAATAAAGAATTTAGGTTCTTCTTGAAGTAGAAGATGGAAGTGCAAATTGTAGTTGCTGTGTTGTCAAGGGCAGTACATATTGATGAGCCCAAACTTGACTGTTACAGGAAAGACAGATATGCTGAATAGACAGTGCGTTTTTCTAGCAATTAAATGTTATCTGCTTTTTTGTTCCAAACAGTTTTCCATGTGTAACGTGGTAAGGAGAGACAAATTTGGGAGGTAGAAAAGGAGTCTGTAGGGAGAAAACAATAGAAAACTACACTGACAGTTACCAAAAAGTAACAAAAGAAAACTCCTCATCACTTGAAGTACTTCCAAAAACAACATAAAAATATATTAAATGGACTTCCTGCTAAGAAGAAAGAAGTTTAGGCATGTGCACAGGGAAGAAGGTACAAGGACGAATGCTTGTCCTTAGGCCAGAACAACTGACCTCATAGTGAAAATCTTTTCTTCCAAAGTGAGCAACCCTGCTATGCCTACCGAAGTCAGGTTCATGTATATTCCTCCAAATATATTTGCAGCAGACAATGTAAATTAGAAAGTCTCTGTGGGGATCTCTGGGTAGAAATAATCCATATGGACTGAAATTTGGTTCTTCCCTTTCTGCACCAGCTAAGCCTGCAGCTCTTGCAGGAAACCCTGTCCCTGGGGATAGGGATTGGCACATTCTGTACCAGGGCCAAACTAAGCTCCTGCACCAATGCCAAGCCCACACAGATCTCATGAGAACAAACATGCCCAAAGCGCTGGCAAGAATAGCCTGAGCATTGGTCAGAGCAGCTGCAGGCAGGCATGACTGTACCGGCTACCCCAAAGAATGGGAATTTTTTTTATTCCAGAGACGTCCATCGTGTTAAAATATTCTCTTTTATATTTGCCAGTTTTTTATGCAAAACCGGAGTTTAAGAATTATTTTTAATACATTCATCATGCTAGTAGCTGTTCTAAACCTCTGCATTTACAAAGATAATCCCTATAGATATCATGAATCCTAATTTTCTATCAAAACTAATGTTTTATTTCTTTCATTATCATTCTACAATGGTTTGTTTAAAATATTAGGAGTTCTAAGTGAAGCCTGGGTCTACTATAATGTAACCTGTAATTGTCTCTTGAGTACTGTTTTAATAAGCAGATTTCATATCTCTTTGTCTTTGGAAGGACAGATTTTTTTTCAGTTTTACATACTTGTGAACAAACTCAGGAATCTGTGTCATAACAGGGATAACTATCAAACTCTTGCTACAACGCTGTGAAACATATTTGCTCATTTTCTGTGCTGTAACATGCACCACCTTTTCTACATCTCCAGGTCTGACATAACTTTGAAAATAGGCATAGTTTGGCATTAAAAAGCAGAGGCAATATTCATCATCATGACCTTCCATCATATCCAGCAGAAGGCCAGTCCTTATATTCATCCTTCTAAAAATGTGCAAATTGTTTCTCTGTAGAAGGTACCTGAATCCATGAAGCATTCTTTATACAAATACACATAGCACAATCTGCAACTTAAATACATGCTCTGAAATAAATTGGTTACATTTACAAAACAAGCCAGATCCCCTCTACCTGGATATGATTGTGCTGCTGAGCTGTAAGCTAAGATTTTCGGTGCGTGGTTTGCTCTCTTGTGAGGAAAGTGTCTTCTACTTTCTTTGTTTGCTAACCAGATTTCAGTGTATTCCTTTGTTTCAGCGGTCCAGTATATAAATTTGTTATCTGCAGTCAAGCTGCCAATTTTATTACCTGTAGGAAAACATTGCACAGTTAAGTTTTATAATCAACCCTGAGCAGATGGTTTTACAAGAGCAGGTGGGTGCTTGTATTCACAGTGAGTCAATATAGGTATCTTGGCCATACTCAAAGACCTCCCCCTGAGAAGAGATTTCTGATATTTTCCAGTGGGTCTCATGAAGCTGAGACATTGTTATTCCAGTTTAGAAATGTAGATCTGAAGGCGTTTTATTACCCATAACTATGAGAACTGCTATTCAATTAAGAAACACAAGAAATAAAACACAAAAGCAAGAGCTGTCTAAAGAAACTTTACTCTTTTTCCCAAGATGAAAACCACCATGATCTGCCATCTCCCAGGAACAATTAGGACGCCTCCTATGGTAACATGCTTTACCAGCATGCCTCCAGAACTGAGCTGAAGACCAAGTAACCAAGAGTAAATGTTATTATCACAAGAAGTGAAACGTGGTTAATTCATCTTACAAGTCCCTACCCGCGTGAAGTACCTTCCCCACACATTGAAGTCTGCAATGCCATTTTCTGGCACAAGTTGTTATTGTACCTGTTCAATGAGATAAACTGCAATAGGTGTAGCTAATATGAAACCCTAGCAAAATAATGTGTTAATATTCTAAGTGAAATCTACTGACGAGTAGCCCTTGAGGTTGTAGCATCTCTTTTGATTCACATCTTACTAGAATACATACTTGCATCAGTAAATATCCTCACACTGCTCTTTCTCCTCATTTGTATAACAGGGCACACAACTGGAAACACAGAACACAAATATTTTGTCCAGACTGACTATAGAAGAACCAGTTTTATAAAAAACCGAGTGCTTCATGAATACTATTTTAAGAAATGACTGTTGTTTGAAGGAAGAGACAGCAAGAATCACAAACTACCTAGAAAAATAAAAGAGTGCTCAGACCTTGAATACTTGGTATTTTGGTAATTGTCCAGCAGTGGCAACCATCCACATCTGAGGCCCATATTTCATCTCTTCCTCTGATAAAAAGCAGCTGGGGATTTTTGGAGTCAGACAAATCTATACTCAAAGGTCTTCCTAGCTCCGCTTCTGTGACGTTACAGGTGCAGTAGTTCCTCATCTGTTTTTCTACCAACCCATGTCCCAAGATGTGGTGCACGGTGTTATTCAGAATATCATAATAAAACATGCGGCTGCCATTATCAAGCTCTTCCATCCAGTACAAGCGGCTAGCAAAGAAAATGCATTGCTTTCAGTAGAAAAACTTCAACCCGAGCAACCTGCCCTAAATGCAGTCCTAGTCTGAGTAGCTGAGTAACTAGTCACAAATCTCCCAAACATTTAAAACCAGGTAACTGCAGTTAATTTTTGCAAAGTGATTCCAAGTGCCAAATGATTATTTTTGTACAGAAGGCCACAGTAACTGACTATTCTGGATAAAATGGTTACTGTAAAAAAATTTGTTGTCTGGTGCTGAGTTTCATTTGCATTACTTGTATAGAAGAACCTATCAGCATGTAAGCATAATTTGAAATTTTTACTCAAACACAGACATCTTTTCAAAATTAGATATGTCCAAGATCAACTAGCAGTACTAAAGTGGTACCACATCCAAAAATTTCTGAGATTTACATAATGCCAAAACTCATCTACTTTAAAAAGTCCTTTTTGGTCCTTAACAGTTCAAGTTTTGATGAAAATCATGTCTAAAATTTGCTTTAGAAAAGTTATTAGTAATATGCGCCTTACCTTAAGAAAGGATAGGACAACAGAGATGATATAGTTGAATTACTTTTGCCCAGATGCATGTTCAAGGCTTTTAGAGATTTTTTCTTGAGCTCAAGATCAAGAACAAATATTTGAGTTTTATTCTGTGGTGTTTTCAGGGCAACAAAGAGATGTCTTGCAATCCAGTCAACTGTGATGGCTGTGACATTGTGAAGATACGCATCTTTGAAAAACTTAAGAAAAAAATAAAAAAGGACAGAATTTTCCAACCTGATGTTAGGACATTATGAAATTCAATTTGTTTCTGAAAGAAAAATGTCTGCTTGGGAAGTAGAAGTCAAAATACAAAGATGTGTCATGAATTGGCAATATTTTTAGACAAATCAAAACTATTGTTTCACAAATATCAACTGTTGCTTCCATATTCTTGAAATTAGTATGAAGTAAATTAAATTAAATTAAATTAAATTAAATGTGATACAAAATATAAACTTCTTTTATTTACTAGTGTAAATTTCAAATTAAACATCTGATAAAATATCAGCAAAGAAGATGTCAGTAAAATAATTTATGATTAATAAGACAACTTTAACAATGGCATACTCTGGTCATTTTTACTTTTTCAAAAAACACGGTTGGCCATAAAATAATGACAATAATGGCCATGTACTTTCCTAGATTCTCTCAAGTAAGGGAGTGAATAAAGGAATACCTGAAACATTGAAGCATTCTGTGTATTCAGAATAAAAAGAGAATCTTCAGTGACATAGTATGCTTTGTCATCATTAGCAGTATAACAGATGTCCTTTACATTAGTCTTTGCTGAAAGTTCCCATATAGTACGACCACTGTCTATGTCAGTAAGAAACAACTTGTTGGCAGAAATAGTTATTAGAGTTGGGACAGGGAAAAGATCTGGAAGGAAAAGGGCACAGCAGAATTTACAAAAAAACCTCCATCCTAGGTAATCACAGTCATTGATAAGAAAAGCAAATACGAGATACAAATAAATGATGGGTCTGAACTTATTCTATTTGGGTGTATGTCACAGTAAATAAATAATGAGACGCCCTCTTGTCATCACAATCAAACTACCAAGATATTTTCAGTGGCATTGTGAATGCTTACCTAACAGATTTAAGCATAGTAAAAGAGATTTGCTCATTTAATTACTTTTAACAGCCAAACTAGAAACAGCCTATGATCTCTAGTGAATCTCTAACTCTCCTGGTTAACCTTGACAGCCTAATTAGAAATATTTTATGATCTCTAGCAGTATACAGGCTACAGGTGAAAACCTACTGTTCCATGCTGGCCTGGAGTTGCACAAAAAAGCTAATTTAGCATAGTTTTGAGGAAAGGCTTGAAATTCCCAAAATTGATAAGGAATGTGTTAATCTTTCGTATCAGAGGATGTAACCATTTCCTCCGTTGTGTCTGCTGTATGTCACATAAAATGTTGGAGGCTATTTATCAGATTGCCAAATTCCTGTCCTGACATTTTCACCAGCTATTGCACACAAACCATGAGATGGCAACTAAATCATCCATACCTGATGAATTCCTCTCTGCCACATCAGACAAAGGCCCTGGACCTACAGAGGTGAAGGCCTGCACCTGTGGGACAGCAGAGTGATACCTTAAATTGATATGTTAAATAACAGCATAAATGACTGCATTTGGGAGCCTGTAGAGCCAATGGAGACACAACCTCTGTCTGCTCATCTCGGAACATAAGTGTATGCTCTGTTTGACATAAGGCCATGTTGGTCAGGTCAAGGGCTACATGCAGGTTGGGGCTGTGGCTGTGGAAGAGCTTTTGGAGCAGTGGCCCAGAGATTGACCATCCATGCTGCATCTAACAATTAGAGCTCAAAGGACTCCAGACAGTCTTTTGGTTTCCTTTCCCAGCCTGGAACAATTCCTACTATTTGTTGCCCTTGCAACCAACATGGTGTTCTCCCCTATTAGTATCTGGTCTATTACATGCTCTCATGCTTTTAACTTGTCTTTCAAGCACACTTTCTGTATGTTCCAAAACTTCTATCACAATGAAAATATGACTTCTTGACAAGTTTTGAACTGGAAGCCTCTTTCCATGGAAGCCAAGTGAGTCCTTGCATTTCTCAAACTGTGGCTCTGTTCAAAAGCCCCATCACTCTCCACCAGATCAGTCGAATCTGTGTTCAACTTGCAGGTTTTAGCCATGGCTTGGGGAAACCTCTAGAAAAGTTCCTTTTGGGCTTCACCATTTAGTAAACAATATGATACAAAAAAGGTTAAGCCAGGTATCCGAGGGCGAGTCAGCAAATCAGCAATTCCACAAGCAGAAACCACAAGCTCTTGCCCCAAGCCAAAAAAACATCTCCCAGGCAAACACATCAGACTGCACAGATAACATCTACCAGCTAGCACGAGACAAGCTTAGTAATTCTTCATAACTGAAACCTTACTGTGAGGCTGGGAAGCACCTCCTTGAGAGAAAACTGCATCTGGGTGGGTTTAACATGGCTTTCAATCCACTCTGTGAAAGTGCCAGCAGTGCTGCTCTGATTCAACAGTTGGTAGTAAATCCTGAACTGAGTTAATATTCCATTGTCCCTCTCAGGTCTGTCCCACCTGAACTCCACAAGGACTTTCCCATCACTGTCATGTAGGTTATTTTGTAACACATATATTCTAGGGTTCCTAGGTGCTGAAGGAACTGTATAAAAAAATAAAATCCACAGAACGAAATACTCCTATTAAAATACAAACTCTACCTCATAACTAACTCTTTCAGTTTTGAGCCTGAGCTTTACATCCCCATTGATGACAGAGACATATAGTAATTGGTGAAGTGTAAACTACGGAAGATTATCTAAAACTTCACTGTAATTCCTTTCGGTTTTTCATTGGTGTGTGGATATCTGATTTTAACTTGCCTAACCAAAAGAAAGAGCTGTATAAACAGAGAAAAAATGCACTCCTGCACTGAGATTGGGACATATCTATTTAGCCAAGTCCTGTATGTAACTATGGGGCTGTAAAAATTTTCACAACATAGACCATATTCTATCCCCTCTCCTATTCACTTTAAAATCTACTGCATCTCATAAGCTTTCTCAGTTAGCTTTATATTTTAGCTAACTTAATTTTGACATTTGTAAGAGCAAAAACAAACACTGAGGCAAGAGTAAAATGTGCATAACATTTATTAAAAATCTAGTAAGTAGTTAAGATATTGCATGCAGCCTTTGGTGTTCATTGTAATGAATTCAGTTTCTCTTTCTTGCTTGTAGTCACAGGCACATGGGGATATATTGTCCTGCATTTCCTGTTCTGAGTTCTATAACTTCAATTGTCTGCGTTTATGTTTGCAATAGATAATTGCCAAAGATTCTCAGAAACATGTCCTTGCAACTCTGCCTGCAGCTGACTAGCTCTGAAAGCTGCTCATCCTTCTCCAGGGTTTCACTTGCTGACATTGAGCCGCTCCCAGTACCCATTACATGTGAGGAACAAGATTTAAAATTTTAGTACCTCCTTCAGGGGCTCGAAGGGATACAGATGTCACTGGTGCCTTGCCCCAGTATGTGTATGGAGTGACAGTAAAATCAAAGAGTGCAAATGGCTCCAGCCAATCCACTCGGTAGGATGGCACTGTCAGGTTATGGGGATGGAGGCACCCTTCACTCTCCAGAGACTGCAAATGGAATAAAATAGAACAAAATAAAGAAAGACTTTTCCTGCTCAGAAAGGCCTTCAGTTTCCCAAAATTCCCTCATCAAACTGGTCAACTGAATCAAAATACGGCTTCTCTTCCTGAGAATGGTTGTTGTTTCACCAACTCCTGTGGCATTGTAGTGATGTGTAGCTATGTGCCAGCAATCTGCCCTTTGAATTTAAAGTAAAGCTTGCCAAATGCACTAAAGTTACGGGTGGATGAAGGCTAGATTGCACATTCAGGCAAAGGCTGTCCCACTGTCATCTCAGAGGACCCTTCTGTCTCTGAGTTACTGTGAGAGGCCTTCTCATGAATCTTTGATCACTGTTAGCTCCTCGCCTGGCTCTTCATGCTCCAGATGCTAGCCCAGAGCCACTGCTGGCTGCAGTGGTGGAGAAACTGGGCAACTTGCACTCTGTTTGCAATTTAGTTTGGTTCTTGACCAATTTGTAAATGCTGGAGAAGAAACAAACTCTATTTCTTTTTAAAAATAGATACATCAGCAAGTAGATGCAGTAATACATGTAGATAATAGGAAGGGATTTAATCAGTGTCCTCACTTGCAGAGCTTTTGATCCCACGCAGTAAAAGACAGTTCCCCATTCCACCTTTGTGGGACTCCATGTGATGTGGAAACTAGAGGAATTTCCTTTAATTCTGAAAGAAGACTCCAGCACTGAATCTGGAATCACTTTTGGCATAGAAGAAAAGTTTCCTGTTCATGAACAGAAGAAATAATAATAATCTAAAGAGTGTGAGGAATAGGTAGACTATTGAAATATGACTTAAAACATAAAAGTAAATTCTGTAAACCATCATTAAATAGAAACAATAAATAACAACACCATGAATTCTTTTTATCCATATCCATACCATCAGCTTTTATAACTGAACATTATTCTGATATATTTATCAGGTGATATATATGTATATATCAGGTGTATCCTGATATATTTATTAATAAGTTCCTCTTGTCCTTTTGTCAAATGACTAAAGAATTTCAAGAATGAAGAACTGCAGGCTGACAGTGAATACCTTTATTGAGGAGTTTAGATAAAGAAATAATGTACCTGGCAACGGTTTAAGTGATTTGTGAACAAGGGTAAAGGCTGTAAATTCTGCTGGTTGTGAGAAGGGAATGCTAAGGCTCTGATTGACTTCCTGGGCTGTAATGAACCGAAGCCTATTGATCCAGAACAGACGACCACTGTAGTATTCCAGTGCACCCTGAGATATTTCTGAAGTACTCCATGCTGCGAATTCTGTGACGATGGCATCAGCACAACTGTGGAAATGTATGAAAGTAGCAAAATGATAGCACACATGTAGGGAACAGGTTTATGCAATGTTTGACATGTTGGTAAGTTTCTTATAATTCAAATTCTTAGTACTCAGGTAGGAGGCAGGAAAACAAAGCAAAAGGTTTTCTTTAAGCTCTTTGAAGTAGAACATTTTTCAGAATATGAAACATTGCAGAAAGAACAAAAAGGCCTTCATTCCCTTTATTTCACTGGTAAACAATTATAAAATAATTTAATATTCTTCTGCATAGATGCGGAAAAATGAATATTTTGAAAAATCAGCCCACCTTCCCTAGCAATTCCACTGAAACAGTGAAGTCTACTTCAGAGCATGAGATTCATTCTATCTGATTGCATCAGGAACCCAGATTTATTTGACCCTGCTAGTTTTCTTCCATTATTTATTAAGCTCTATTAACATTTTTCTTCACTGGGATCACTGCTGGCGTAATCTGCCTTGTGTATTGTATGTCAAAACTTACAGGCCTTTTAAGGTCCCCATTTATCTTCTGGGTAGGAGATTAAGTATGTTGTGAGAGGCATCACTTTGCCATCTCAGAAATGTCTTTGAGCTTAGACACATGCCATCCAAAACAAATTTGGAAAAGCTTTGACACACCATCAGGTTCATTAGGATGGATTACTTCTAATCTCTGTATTCTGGCATGCCAGGGACAATGATTTATGGCTGCCAATTGGTTCACAATGGAGCTCTATGTTCCAGCTAAAACTAATCAACATATTTTGATTCTTCAAGTGTTTACTGTTAGTCATAGGAAGTCTAAAAACAGTCAGAAAAATCAGCTGATTCCACACAAAGCCAGCCTGCCACATTATGAGCACATGTAAATACAGATGCTGCTCAATTAAGTTTAAGAAGTTTAATCTGATGCTTAAAAAAAATAATGACCTTCTCCACATGGAAGGGAGCAAAAACATAGTTTCACAAACTACTATGCATTGTACACTTTGCACTTAGAGAACAAACCACCATTTTTCTCAAGATTTTAGTATATAATCAAGCTAACCCATAAACATCATTTGTTATGTTTTGTCTTTTCAGACTTTGCCTTTCAGGAATAATGCAGCCATTTCACGTTCAGAATTATCAAGAGGAAAGCCTGCTCAGGTGAGAAAGTGGTGTCAGTTCAAGTCCTGAGCTTCATGAAAGATGAGCAAGTTACAGAGCTCCAGGCACTTGGAAACTGTCAAGTGTTGTAAATGCCAAGGTAAAATAGAAAACAAGCAGCAATTATTTCCTGAAGCTAAGTCTAAAAATTGATGAGCACGACCTCAGTTCAGATGAGGTTCCACACTGTGTTTCTCTCACTGTAAAACTGTGTTACCAACCATCACAATGTGTAGTTTGTTACTAGCTAGCCATGATCATTAGCTCTTATTTTTGTTAAGTTAGTAGATAGTGTGCCCAGCACTGGACAACATTTTTTCTTAAAGAGTATTCCAAACACTAGAAAATACAGACTTCCTTACCTCTGCTATACATTTACTTACCCTTCTTTGCAGAGGGAAGTTCTGTATAGGTTTAGACATAGACTATCTTGCACAAGCCAGTAAAGAAAACCACCGGTGAGATCCAAAGTTACACCAACCACCTAAAAAAAACCAGTCCAAACAGCAATTTGAACACTTCTTCACTTCTGAGGTAAGAGCCCTTAGGCATAACAGTTGTCTAGACAACATCAGAGTAGCTCATTATTGGCAAAAATAACATTACTACCATGAATGTACATTCTAACACAAAAAAGAGATAGCACTAGAAAATAATCAGGTCCTTGGTGGACACCTATTTATAACAGCTGATGATTTTCTAGATAACATTTTATTAACACCTGTCACAGTGTTCACCCCTGGAGTATCTGAGTACCTCAGATATGATGGCAATAGTGTATCAAGTGATTAGTGGAACTACTCATCAAAATCTCTGGTACATCCCTGGTATTTTAACATTCTTTATCTGAAACAGATGGGTGATAGTCTGAAAGTCAGAATCACCTTTTGAAAAAAGTATTTCAAATCTTTTGCCTTTGTTTTCCAGCTTTGATTTTATACAAAAAGTATTTAATGTGTTGCATTACTTATGGAAAATAGATGCAAAATTTTAATTCATTTATTTGACTAAGAAGGAAATTTGAATATTTAAATTTTTGTTAATAATTTATTATTAAATATAAGGGGGCAAGAAATTAAACAATCTTCCTGCTCATTACTTCAATGTTTCATCTTCCTTTAAGTGAGGTGAAAGATTTGTTGTTTCTTTTTAATAGGATCTAATGTTCAAAATAGATTTTTCTTGTTTCTGCAGTAAACAACAGATTCAATACCATATGCAACAGTAATAAAAATTTAAATAATCTGTTCTATGAATAAAAGTGAATTTGCTTCCATAAGTTAGTCTGCTAAATGTTATCAAGTTTAGTCTATTTTATATCATTAGCACAGCTTACAAGTTGTTTGGGGCTTCTCTGAACATGTTTTCCAGCAGCACTCAAACTTCTCATGCAAACACTAGTCATAACTATTCTTTTATAAGCTTAAATTTCCATTATGTATGTAAATGGAACAGCCTTTTTTCTTCCTAACTCTTCATTAATAAACTGCAGAAGATGATGACAGGAAAGCAAATGCTATATCACTTAGTTGTCTGTTGCTCCTTATGTAATCACATTCTTGACATATTTCTGTTGACATTGTATGTCAGAAAATCAAGATTTGAATGATTGCTCCTGTAGGTTGTCCTGTTAAAAATATCTCACAGCATGTATGTGCCCAAGTGTATATTTAGTGAGCTGTGCTATATTTTATCCCATTTACCTATTCTCCCTCCCATGCTCAACACCAAAAGACATCTCCCTGAATTTATGTTGCTTTTTTAAACATTTGGGTCCTTCTTCCTCGCCCCACTTTTTATTCCACAGCTAGTACGTTGTCCTATAGATGTGTTCATCTTCTTTCTCCTGATCCCTGTATCACCATTATTAAAAGGCAAATAAATATTTGTACTATTCATTTTCAGGAGTTGGGCAGAAATTTAACACCTCCCTTCTGTTATGCTTCCAAAACAGGCAAATATTTCCCAGTTCATGAGAGGTATTAGTCTCTGGGCACGACATGTATCTGTGATGGTGCAATGTAACTGAACAACATAAGATGCAGGATAAACTTAGCTATTTGAAATACCTTTTGACTAGAAATATTGAAACCACACCTAAAGGGTCCTGGCCCCACTTCCATATAATGCACTTTGCTGCTCCCCTATAAATTACTTTTGTTCTAGTCATATTGTACAGTGTAAACAACTTACTAAGTGCTTTGGAAATTCTGTGCCAGATTCTAGGTTGGAATAAATCAGAGTAGCTCTGCTAAAATCAATCAAGCTCTGCCAATACACACCAGCTGAGCTAAACAACTGATCAGAAAATAAAATAATTGCCATAAAAGGATCTAGTTCCTGCCAAAGAAATTAGACTTTCAAAGCTCTGCCTTTGTATTTGTTTAGGAAACCTGCCATTTTCACAGTAGTCCCTTCTATTCCTATTCCTAGCATTCAGATTTCAGGCTAAAAGGAGGTACAGCTACAAACTGCTGAAGATCCAGCTGAACAGCAATTCTTTATTATAAAAACAGATGGTAAATACCAGTAAGAACCACTTTTGCGGAGAACATGCTGTAACTGTTGGATAACAGCAATTAACTATTACATCTGTGTTTTAGTGCAGAGGTAAGGTGTGCTCTTTTCAGGTAAAGGACTTCATTGTACAAGGAAGATACATTTTAGTACCTGTGCAAACATACTGCCTCTTGATATTGAGACAATAACGACCAGCTCGACAATTCCACCATTAAAGAACACTGGGTTGTCCTTTTTTTCTGATAGTTTTATTCTGGGTTTTATTTTAATAAAGAGACACCTGTCAGCTACAACTGGTCACTTCGCAATCTAGACATTTTTACTTGGCTTTTTGCCTGTGTGCATCACAGCAGGAGGCTGAGTTCAAGAAGTCAGTGCATAGATTAGGGCAGCAGAGAAGCAGGAGAGAAGATGTTTGCTTGTAGGAGGTGTGAATAAGTGAATGGTTGAAGGCTGGTATCACTGACATAGGGAAAGGTGCAGAAAAAAAAAATGACAGGACCAGACAAGCAGTCTTAGTGTTGCCAAAGTTCTGGAAAGCAAGAACAAGAAATCCGAGGTTAGCGTGAGGCGATCCAGAGAAGCAAGTAGTGAATCAAAAGACAAGAGCAAGGAAGTTGAGGTTTGCCACTTAGAATAAACTGGAACTTGTCAGTCCTTCGCAACAGATCATCCAGAAGATATATGCTGAGTCCAAGTGGGCCACTGAGCTTGGACAGCATATATCTTTCCATGGAGACTGTCCACACCAGCCAGCTTCCACAGAGGTGGGGAGACTAGTACTGGAAGATACACTGATCCTTTGCAACACAGACACTTCTCTCACGCACAAAAGTTTTACAGCTCTCCTGCATGCAGGTTTACAAGTACAGTAGGTGCCACACCAGAACCTGCCCTCCTTCTTCCCAAGCCCTAATGAATTAATACACCTGTGAGATTGGTGCCTTTTCCTGGTCTTAAAATCAAGAATCAAACACGGTTAGAAGGGAAAAAGGGATTTTACCTCTGTATTTATTTTAAGGATCCTTAGGTGCACCACGTCCAGATGGAACACGCCAAAATGCACACCGCAATTCACGCACACGGTCCATCGGGTATAACATTATAGGTGTTACCAATTAGCATACCTATCAAAGATTCCCCAATGGGAGGCTTGAGTGAGCCCCCTCCCCAAGGAACCTTCTCCTGGATGGTTCTATCTTAGTTTACAAAATGTGTTCTGGAGAGGACCTTGGTGTCTGGGGCTTTCTGATCCCTAACTACGATGCTGTTAAATGTTTAGTGTCCTAGCTTGACAAACAAGTCGAAGAATGTAGGCTAAAAAACACTAAGAATACAAAAGTTATAAAAAGGTATATAAAGGGAGTATAAAAGAAAAGGCAAAAAATCATCATGGCATCAAGATTAGCTGGCCTGTCTGAATATTAATTGTCTTGCATGGACTGAACTAGGCCTGGCTTTTTTTTATAATCACCAAACACCAAATTCTTTTCTTTTGGGAAAGGAAAGTGAAATGTTCTGGGGAATGATGCAAAGCTAACCAAGAGAGACAGAACTCTAAAACTGGAAAAGGCCTTTAATAGAGAACCTGGCTTCTGGTAAAATGGGAGCACAATTTGTATGACAGATGGAATAAAAACAAAGGTTTATTTGGCAAGAGATATGTTTTAAAGTAAGCTGTTGCAGCAAATAATTTACCTGTGCCCACCTGTTCTGTGGCAGTCGAATTATGCCTCATTCCAGTACTCGGGACAGAGGGTACAACCCCACGCAGGCTGTGCTTTGAGCTGTGGAGCATTCAGCTCTTCTTACAGAGAGACTCCACAGACTAAAAGAAGTCCAATGGATGGCATAGTCCCTCAGCCTGACCTGCTCAGCACACAGCCTGGAGAAAGTTCAGAGGGAGGGAGGGAGGGAAGGCAGGAAGGCAGAAAGGAAGGCAGGAAGGAAGGCAGGCATATGCTAAGACCCTGACAGATCTTTTTGTGAGGACAATACTCAGTGTCAGAGTTTTTCCATTGTGTAGGTAACACCAAATTCCACCTCCCAAGAATGAAGTCAAATCCCACATGGTGGCAGAGGCAGGATGGATTTGGAGAAGACAACAATGATCTATGAGGAGCCATCAGTGAACTAAGTTTTTAAGAGAATTGATAGGACCTCAGAAAGAGGTGAATGGAGAAGAAAGGCAGGGGAGAGGTCAGCAGAGGTAGAGATGTTGTCCGTGCAGGCCTCAGAGCACAATAAAATGTCTCCAAGAAGGGAAAGGGAGCTGACGAGCTTCCTCATACTACAGGACCTCTCCTATAGGTGAGCTATATGTGGAAATAGCATCTCTGTTTTCCCTCTCCTTTTTACTTCTGCATGGGACCCATTCTCCACCCTAATACAGCTAAAACAGTAATCCCCTGTCCCTCTTTCCGCCGACACTGTCCAGTGTCTTTATTTGCTCTTGCAAGAAGCCCCCTTCTCCCTGAGGAGCCACTCTGCTCAGCACCAGCCTCTTCACAGCCTTCTGGAGCTCCTTGTGAGCCTGGAGCAAAGCAAGGGGGCCAAGCTGGGACCAGGCCTGTGTCTGACTTGGGCAAAGGATAAAGGGAGGATGGGGAAGGGAAGAGGTGGGCTGGGGAAGGAGAGCCTTGACAATCCTCAAGGTATGGGACTTGCTGTTCCTGCCACCACACGAGGGATAGGATCAGGCAAGATGGAGACTGTCAGTGGCAGATGTGGCACCCTCACCAGCACTGTGGCAGCAGCAGCAGCAGCAACAAGCTGTGCCAGGCTGCAGCAGGGGCAGACTCCATGCCCCCTCTCTCATCACCACAGGTAAAGCCTGTTTCTGCAGCAGCACCTCTGCAACCTGAAGTGCAACTCTGGTACCCTGGCAAATGCTAAGCCTCAAAACTGGCCCTGTCAGGTCCTGCAAGCTGGGGAACATCACAAAAGAGGCTGTGAAGCTCTGATTCCATATTTTGATGTGAAAGCCAGAAGTGACCATTAGACCTCAATCGTTTGGAAAAAAGGAAGTACCTTTCACATGTGGGAAGGAGGAGCATTACAAACCCAATTTTGTCAACTATAAACACTGATTATATTCAAGAGATCTAAATACTAAAACACACACCACCTCTCCACCCCATCACTCCAAAAAGAAAGAAAAGTAAAAAATCAGTCACCTGTTTACCAGAAAACTGTAGCTGCTCTTGTAACATGAGATACTCCTCTCCGTTCAATCTTGTGCTCTCCACCGAATACATTGTGGCCCAGTACAAATAGCCATTTACTGAATCCACTACTAGATCCTTCACTGGGAACACAACATGAGCCACAACGTCTGTATGGCCTCCCCACAGTGATTTTCTGTAGATCTAGGGACAAAAGAATTTACTTTAGCATCACATCTAAATCAGCAGCTATGATCAGCTGAGTGTACATTAGTGACTTTTCCACAGCTGTTCATCAAAAGACTGGGCAAGCCTTAGGCTTTCAAAGCCTAAACCTTTTGCATTCAAAGTAAAAGGATGAAGACTAATGCAAAATTATTAGTTCATTTTTCCCAGAAAGTAACAAAAGAAAAAAGCTGAAATAGCTTTTTCCCTTCGCTTTCCCAGTTTTGGCAGCCTTCTGTCTGACAGAATTTCTCACCCACTTCATATTCACTATTCACAAGTGTAAATGAGGGTGCAAGGCAGTGTGAAATCTGGCCTTCTAGCTCCAGTTTTTAAAACAGCTTCTGACTTTGCACTTACAAGAAATGAAAGGCATAATTTGACAGCGCTGCATAAATTAGCACTACAATTTTGAAGTCAGATACCTTTTAAATAATTCACATGTCAGTGTTCCTGATATGAGAGTGTACAAAGTGCAATGGTAATTATTTTTTAACTGCAGTGATCTGCAAAATATCACAGAACAGAGGTCAACCTTGAAAATCTCTGTGTAAACAAATAGTGCCAAATTTGATTAAAATAAAGTCCATCTACTTCTTGGCTGAGATCAACAGGGCAGCCTCCATTTTCACTATCTTCATTTATTTTTACAGTGTTGAATCCAACAAAACTGTTGATAGCATGTTTGATTTGCCTGTTTTGCACCTGGTGAATTCAGTATCCTGCATTAGTGAATGTTAGTGAACATTTTACCCCGAACTTTTGTATAACTGTGGAAAATCACTTAAGGAAAGAAAGGCCTCTTTGTTCTACACTATAATAGCAAAGGTCCAAATGTATCTCAGGTTGCAAGAAGCAGGGATTATTTTCCCCAATACTGCCTTACAGTCGTTATTGTTGACTTACGGGATTTTTTCTTTTAAGAAGTGCAGCTATACTTACCATGTTTGCTTTACCAGCCCAGTACAAGCATCGGCCCAACCAATCAAAGGCCAACATCCTTGCATTTCTGATGTCAGATATGTAAGTGTTCTCGGTGGTGCCCTTTCTTTTGTTCAATGTCCAGGCCTGAACTTCCCCCATGGAATTAATCCAATAAAGAGTGTTGTTATACCAATCGAGGTCTTGAAGAAAAAAAAGGAAGATGTTAAGCATTACACAAGCATGTAAATTAAAAAAACATTTTTTAAAGAATAAAAAGCATCCAGGCACTTCAGCTTTTTAAAAATCAGTACAAATGCACAGTTAGGCTCAGCAAACATGAGGGTAGATTCTTCTTCAAAGGCAATAATGTACATGTATAGCACATATATAACCCTAATTACTATAAATACATGACATATATTGAGATGCTGGAGACAGAACTATCTAGTTCAGAGAGTTGATTTTAGTTCTGCTGTAACTGTGTGTGTTAGAAGGGTTTCACTAAGGATTAATTTGACTCATAAAATAGAAGAAAGGGGATGAACCCTAAGGGTTGGCTCAGTGAAGCTGCTGCACTGCACTGCACTGCACGACATTCACGTCTAGAGAATTCTTGTCTTTCAGTTCTGTTGGTGAAATTTATGGAGAGCTAATAAATGCCAAAAAGCCTGTAGCAGCAGCATGCAATTTGTTTGGTACGTACCTGAAATGTTTCTTATATGAGGATAGAGGAGCTCTCCTGGCCCATAGCTGTCCAGTTGCTGCTTCCAGAGACCTTTAGGCCCCACTGCCAACATGTATGGTTCTTCTTTGGCTGTAAAGGAAGAAAACTGCAGTTGTGCACACCAACAAGCAATTTATATACAATATTTGTCTTTCAATAGCAGCGGTTCCTGTTTCTGGAAAGTTACAAAAGCACCTTTAAAACTGCCCCTGTCCTAAGGAATAAAGGTCAAAGAAGAAATGCATGAAAATGTCATAATCTGAGAAACTCAGATATTCAGGGCAGGTTCAGAGGTTCAGATCCAGAGCAATAAGGCAGTTTGGAATCCTATTAGATGTTTAAAAAACACTGTGGTTTTGGACCTGTCCTTACCAAAGTCAGGCAAAAGTCACCCCTAAGCCAGTCCAGCGCCTTAAGCTGGAAGTTGTTTTCCCCTCAGACATAGGATCATGTAGGTGAACTAGGTTTCAAAAAACATTCCAAAGACATGCAAATCTCAGATATTTCGCACACGTCCATGTCCCCTTATTATCCATGCTCAAACCAAGGATTTTCAGCATTTTGGTGAGCTTCACTTTTCCATGAACTGTCGTTAACCCCCAGAGCACTGCACAAACCTATTCATCACAGAAAGTTCTTTACAGAGCAATGGAAAGGGATAACACATCTTATACGGTATCAAATAATGTTTTTGATGGAATATTTGCAATAGAAAAACGTAGATAAGTACCAATATTAATGCATAAATAATATTTTATATCATTATTCTAGTTCGAGAATCTTACTACTTTAACTAAAAGCAAATTTACTTATCCCGTATTCTTTAATATTTCTAAGAAAAACAGTTTTGTGCCCCTTATTTTGCAGTCTTTGCCCAAAGTGTGTGCCTCACCAGGTGGAAAGATCTATACGCAATTCGTTCTTCATTTTTCCTGTGTGACAAAGCAATTCTCACCTTCTTCTAAAGTTGTACCTCTAAATGACTCTGACCATGGCCCTGCACCAGCAGGAGACACAGCTCTGACTGACACCTCATACTCTGTGAAGCTGGCCAGCCCCTTCACTGTAAACCTCGTGTCACTAATATTTGAGACTATCCATTCCTCCTTGAATGGGTGCTGAGGTGACACTTTCACATCGTAGGTCCAGTTCTGCCAAGCAGATAAACCTGTGCGAAGCAAATAATCGTGTTATTACAGACTAGATGGTTGTAGCTGGTGATAGATATTCTTTGAGAAAGATGTATATTGGAGACTCCTTTCAAAAATGCCAGTATCAGTGGAATTAGAAAAAAAAATTTACACTCTTCACCTCTGGGACCAACCAAGAGTAGTGCTTCAATCCCCCATGAAGAATGAAAATAGAAGAACAAAAATTTTCCCTGGCCAGGTAATTTTCCGCTCTTCAAAGACACATGCACAGAGGATAGAAACCTTAGCACAGTCACTGATCAAAAGTCATTACATCTCTGCCATGCATTTTTTGTGTGATATCAGCACCCAACATTACTGCTACTCCTTACCATACTCAAGATCAAGCTTTCCTTAAAATCCTTGCAGGGGACATATGAGTTACCAATATGAACTTGCTTTAATTTAGACAGAAAGTTTAGTTATTTTACTGGCAAATTATGGGCTAAATTTTTCAAATGGAGGGAAGATTACATCATTTCCGTTAGGATCATCTATTAAAGTCACTAAAGCCCAAATGAAGAAATGGGAAGTCAGAAAGTTACTTCTCTAGAAAGAAAAGAAGTGGACTTCCAGGGAGAATCAACTGAACTTACTGGTTCCAATAGTGTGTTCAGGTGGTCTCCAGCTGATCACAGCTCGGTCCGATCCAAACAGAGCCGTGACAAGACGAGGAGCAGTTGGTAAAGGAAAAGGCTGAGTTGATGCCCCATAGAAAATCAAGTTGCCAATGCCAAAGTATTCTGGGTACACCAAATTGCAGTCCACAATATACTCATTGAAGCTAGAACTTCCCACTGGAGAGACCTCCTCATGGAAAACTGCCAAGCCATCTGTGACTGTAAATGTGTTATCCTCATAAACAAAGCTCTCCATGTCATTAAATGGCACTTGTGATCGCAGCGTGTGAAACTCTGAACCATCAAGAAAACCTGACACAAAGGCCTGTTCTGTTTTGTTGAAGAAAATTAGTCTCTTGGATTGGAAGTTGATCACGAAGGCTCTCAGAGCACTGGATCTCACCACTGGTGAAGCTGTGGAGGCAGTGCCAGGAAAGAGTGGCAGGTTTGCTCTGTATATGCCATCCTCCAGGAGACAGAAAATATAACTGGCCATAGAGCAAAATAAACCCAAATAATTACGGTGCAAGAAGTCTGCAGATGAGCCACAAACATTTTAGCAGCAAAGAGATGTGCCTGTCTTTATGCACAATAGAAAAATGTTTATGGCACTATTAATATATATATATATATATACTGGGAGAAGTAGGCACATCAGTTTTTACCTTCTGGGAATTTGGATAGCAGATTATTGGAGAATATTCTTCCACAATACCTTAAATGTTAAGCATGAAAATTTAAAATTCATAGAGGTTCATGTTTATAAGAGCAGGAAATTTCTGAAACCCAAATTTCTGTATTGGAAAAGCTTTATCTCTTCTGCTAACGCCCTAAAGAAGAAAATGCAGAAAAAACCACTGCATGGCACCACTCTTGTTCCAATTGTTTTGTAGTTTGTTATTTGTTGCCAATTGCACTTTTGTTTTGTTAACTTAAGTGCTTGAAACAGGAACCTAGATGACCAATGAACTGGAGAAAATTAGAGAGGAGCTTTATAGCACCTTTGGCACCAAGTGCTCAAAGGAGTTCACTTACCCATTATAGGGATCAGCTATAACCTTCCTAGGGGATGTCACATAAAGAGGAGTGATGTCTTCAGCTACCGTGCAGTTCTCTAAATGGCAGACATGTATCTGGGGAATGAGAAGAAAAGCAGGTGATGCATTCATAGGGTGTTTGCTAATGAGCAGACAAGCTGACCCGAAATTCCTTCAGGGTACTGAGACAGTGAAACACCTCTCTCACAGTCCTAGGTCCTTCTGGGCTCCTGAGCTGTCAGTCAGCCAAGTATAACCCTCATACACAAAGCCATGACAGCTTACCCTGAAAGAACCGTCAGCCATACCCCTAAGCTGAAGGGAAAATTGTGTGTATCCAACTGCCTATACTCAGTTTGGAGGGTATAGGCAAACTGTACTTTGAAGATCTGGCAGGGAAGGGAAGTGCTTTTCTGGTCCTGGAAGCAATACCTTGGCATTCAGAAATCTCTGCCATCAGTCTGTTCATCTACAATTCATTTGTATATTTTCATCACTACTGCTTTTCCTGCCCCCTGTTCCTGGAGCAGTAAGCGAAAAATCAGACATGGCAAGAGAACTAAAGAAAAAAAAAATCCCCCACTAACCATTTAGGGCAAGTTTCTAGTTCTTTGTACATTAGAGGACTACATAGGCACATGCAAAGTCTGACCATTAATGTGACTGGTGCTTCATGAGTAGGAAATCCAGTGCAGTGTTGCTATCTCCATTTTTACTTCAAACTGAAGCAGCTGTAATCTGAGCTGTTGCCATTGTATGAAACACTTCACATATTTTGTCAATTAGGACAGACATTATAATCACTATCTAGTTATCTGACCACCTTCCTGAGGCAGAGTAGGAAATGAACAAGCTAGATGGGTAACTAGGTGAGAAAAACAGTGTCTGTCTCTACTGGGTATGAGGAGGGTGTGAAATCAGTCTCAAAAACAAAGCAGTTAAAACCCAAACATTTATGTCCTAAGGAGAAAAATAAGGCAAGGAGCCAGAGTTCCATGTAGGGTGTTTACTTTAAATATGACATGGTAGTCAAGCTTTTCTTCTTTTTTAAATTATGAAATATGTGAATATTAATTTTATATTAAAATATATTTTGTAATTATATTTTGTGCATACATAACTACACATAAATCATATTTTCTCATGTAATATCAATCACGTGATGGTTCAGATTAAGTAAGAAATTAATTCAGCACTAGAGCATTACCTTTTCATTCATGACAAAGTATATCCTCTGGTAAAGCCAGTCTACCGAGATGGATGTAATATTCCCCCAGCCAGCATAAAAGAGCATTAGGTCAGATACATCAGACATACTTGCAACTCCTTTCACCCAGATAGAATTCCCTTCAGAAAAATAGACAACTTGCTGATAAATATTCACAGAAATTCCTGAAAATAGAAAGATATGTGCACACAGATAATACAAGAAATGTTTCAGCTTTTCAGTTAATTTTTCTACTTGCCTTAAAACTATGTATTTTTCAGTCTGCAACCCATCATCGTCAGAGAAAAGTCAACTGTTTTTTCTCCTCACTTCTAGTCTTCTTTCAGATATTAAGGAAACATTCCCATTTGCTATGTAATTGACATTATTATAGAGAATTGCCCTTCAGAAAGGTAATCAGACAAAGAGAGGACATGTAATATGCAAACCGACACTGATTGCCCCTCTACAGGTCAAACAGATGCAATTGGCATCTCTTCACAAAGCACCATTCACTCTAGAATTCAAGCTTGAGATAATCTGTGACACCTCTGCACTATCAAAGGCTATTTAGTCAGGGGAGAGATTCTTTCTCTGGAGTCTTTGTGGCTCTGTGAAATTTGGTAGATAAACTGGGATTTCCACACTGTCACCAAGGACCAGTGTAGATAAGAAACATTAGAGTGGTGAGTAATCCGAGATAACATGGTTGTCTGGTGACTTCGGCTACTAAATGCCTCATTAGTATGCTGACACACTGGCAATATCTTTTGACACTTGGCATTATTTTATTCAGAAGTTTGAACCACTTCATTTCCCCATATTCATGCTGAGAAAAAATATGTATTAATCACAGGGAAATATGGATTCATCTTACCTCAATTTAGATACCTCAAATGTAAGAAATGAACCAGCTGCCTAGATTCAGTGAAGAAGTTGCACTGGGGAGAACGATTAATCTCTTCCTAGTGCCTGTCACTTCAAATAAGTCAAACCATGTCCTGAAAGTTCCTATTTCTCCTGATTGACAGTAAAGGGAGACTAGATACTGTCTCAAGCTATGTGAGGTGCATTCTGTCCTTGGTGGAAAGAGGTCTTAGGCACACTTGACAGGAAAGGGGAGAGCCCAATCTGATTTTACCTGTAATGTTGTGGTGTATAATACCATTTGGCAGGCACTGAGCAGCTTCGAGGAAATGCTCTGTGTATCTCTTCCTTAAAGACTCTTTTCTGGATAGGAATAGCCATGCTGCTTTCTCCTTAACTGGGAAGCAGAGAAATTCAGAATTTAGATGACCTCAACACGTTGCTAACTCAGATACATCATTAATAGACATGCATATGCGTGTGTACACAAATGTATGTATGCATTAATATATTCTTACATGAGCAGTTACAGACCAGAAATTGAACTCTGTGAGTGTTGAAAGTGTATGGAGGTATTCACCATTACAGTTGATTCTGGCTCTTCACACAGGGTGAGAACACACCATGTGAAGTTCACACCATCATTTCCTGCAACAATAGTCAGTTCCCTAGTGAGGGAAAGTCAGCTGGAGCAAATGAAGCCCTACTCTGACTCGAGGAAATGAAGGCACTATGACATCCATGTGACTGCAACATCCAGCAGAAGTAGGATATTTAACCCCTCTGGACTTCTTTGAAAACCCCAGTCAAACTAGAATATTACCCCACAGAGCTGGAGAAAAGCAAGGTAAGTACGTTTATTCCATGTGTTTCATTGAAATGCTTAGTGACTTATTCAGGAAACAAGTACCTTTCACAGATAAAGATGATAATGGGATAATATAATCTGCTTCAAAGTTGATAAACTTAATAATTTTTTTTCCTAATAAAGTCACAGAATTTAAAGTCAACAAGGATAGTTTTGGTCACATAAACTGACTTCATGCTTATAAAGGCCCAAGCAATTTACATCAAAACCTCTGCAGTAAATCTGTACCTTCTGTCTGGGCTATGCATAACTCTGGGAAAGATAGCTTGCCTAGCTTCTGTATCTCAGGTCCTTGAAAACGTAGCACACGCTGTGCTAAACTGATTGTTACCTTCCTTTTAAAGATGATGTATTATTTCGAGTGTGATTTTAGCTAATTTCCATCAGCAAACAATCCTTCCCTTTTTTTTTTCCACTCCAGTTTAAGCAGCTGTCTGCAATCAGATACCATTTCCTCATATGGGTATCACAAAACTGTGATCAAATGCTGTCTTAATTTATTCCCAGGTAATCTGCATAGATTGAGCTGCATGTGTTTCTCACACGATGCACACACTGTGAGTAATTTCAATAATGATGCCTTCAGAGCAGAGTACAAGAGGCCAATATTACCTCTTTATCTCTTTTCAAGTAACATTTCTTGCAATCTACAGCAGCAATCAGATTCTTTCCCCAGCTCTTCTAAGGGATCAGATCTACACAGCTCAGTACCTGATGCAGTAACCCCATTTCTGGACATGATAACAAGAGGAAGGGTTGTTCTGTTTGTGTTAGCACAGAGAGAAAGCATGTGCCTCTGCAATTCAGGGGGAAACAACCGAAATTTTATGTGGTGACTAGTAAGGGGAGTGGGGTGGTTCCCCACGCCCATAAGGTGGGGGTCTTGGGGGCATAGGGTTTCTTTGTTTGTTTTCTACCTTAAATTAATTGCTTGGCAATTGGATTGACATAATTAACACAGTTCGGACTTTTCAAAAATGACACAAATATTTATGTCTCAGGGTCGGCCAACCCTAGAGCAAACCTCTGTGCAGTCGTCAAGTAAAGACATGTTAGTGTGTCTGAGCTATTACACACACACACACAAAAATCATATTTTAAGAAGCACTAGAGAAGCAAGTTCAGTTTCTTTAACCAATAGCAGAAAACTGGCAATTCAGTCCTGAAGTGTTTTCATAGAGCTGAAGCATTTCCAGGTGTTTGACAACTGAATCTTTTCATGAGAAGGGAAGAGTCTTTTCTTTTCTTTTCTAAAAGAACATTTTGGTGGCATCGATTTCACACTTATTTGTGTTCTATCTCAACATGTATCTTCCTCTGCCAATTAATTTATAATTCTGCTATTCTTTGAGTAATAGCTATAGCGCATCATTACTTTCAATATTAGTTGATATGGTAAAATAAATACCTCCATGAAAGAGAAAAAAATATTGTATGATTTCACATATTTGGCTTGAGATAACAGAGAATTTTTGACAAAAGAGTTACTTGTTAACTATTTAATGCTATTAGAAGAAAAGCATTTGTTTGACAGCTGTTAAAATCTCATCTAGAAATGGAATCAGGTTTTGTTCAGTTGCTGCCTCTGACCACTGTGGTGTTTTTCATTTGTAATACAATTCAAATCTACTTGCTTCTCAGGCCATTCCCATCTGTGCAGCCCTATAATGTCTACAGCTGAAGAACAGGACCCTCTCTGATGTGCTATGGACTCCTCAGCATACAACTCCTTGACATGTTCACAGTCTAAATACTCATCTCTTCTGCCAGGTACGTGGCAGGCCAAGGAACACGAGTTTGTCGCCAGGAACAGATGGTGATAATGACTCTGCTACTCTCGTACCTTTGGATGCCGGGGTTGTGATGTTGGCTTCGGCAGGGGGTCCAGCACCAACCTCATTAACGGCCACAATGCTGAACCTATGGGATACCAAAGAGACAGGTTTTGGTTGGCAGGTTTCTTTCGAAAGATTGCTTGAGAAAAATCTTATCAAGTAAGGAAGCAGCTACGGAAGTAGCAGAAATGCCCATTTAAATATAATGCTCTGGGAAAATTTAGAATAAAAACAAAACCAACTGAAGTCTGAATTGCCCAAAGGCAGAACAGCAACAGAATCTTCTAAATTTAAATTCAAAATAAGTTTTCAGATTTGGAAGAACAAGTCAACTTCATTTCAAAGGAAGATCTGTATTTACCAGTGCAAGCAGAATGTGGATCTTTGCATTTAATAAAAATGAAGGAATTTTTCCAGGTGCTTAAAGGACTAGAGAAGACTGCTCTATCTTTCTCCTGCTATACTAAAAACACAATGCCACACAAGCCAAAAAAATTAAAAACAGCAGCTAAGAAAAAGCCCTTTATCAAATTGCTTTTCCTTTCTCACCATCTGACTTCTGCAAAAGCAGCCAAGTCACCTGGGATAAATAACTCTGTTACCTCAAGGAAGCTGCCCTTGCTTTTGGCAAGAACATAAGTAAATAGCATAATTGTGCAGAGGTGGTATTATAAGGCATACTCTGTGCTATCTGGGCAAGAAGTGTGACAGCATACTTGGCCACGTTGGCTATCTTTTCTTTTTGTACCTGTAAGTGGTGTTTGGGAAGGTGGAGTAGAACTGAAAGCTGTGCCCTCTTGAGGCTCTCAACAATTCATGATTCTCACTGGTCAGCAGCAAGTTATATCCAATAATCAATCCATTTGGAAAAAGTGGTGGAGACCAACTAACTTCAACAGTGTTTGGACTTGAACTCTGGATGTCATTAATGACAGGAGCTGTTGCAGGAACTGCAAGACAGAAATATCTGACTCCAGTATTTGATTAAAACTTTAATTGTTTTTCATTTCATTGTTTAAATACATTTTTAGGTTTCACACCTGTTAATTCGTTTATAGGCCAATAAATATTATTAGGGACAGTTAGCATTTCAGAAACAATTCACTTTTTTTTTAACGTCCAGGAAAACGGAACTGTGTTTCAATCAAATACATGCATAATTATGTACAAAAGTATCCCACGTGCCCTCACAATTTTGACCATGTACTTTTCTGTGCTTGCTTTTAAAACCAAAAGCAGGTAGAAGCCCTAAATCTTCTAGGTCAAACAAAAAGAACCTGTAGTTTTTTAGTTTTGTCTTCTGCAGCTACCCAAGAGACAAAATACATGTGATTCTGAAGATTAGGGACCAATGTTGTCTGCCAAAGAAACAACTATGAAACCCAAATGTTTCTGTTAAGGTCCTGAAAGATGCAATTAATAGTGCAATTCCTTACCTCCAAAAGCATGTGTCCGATAGCTGGGACTAGGTGGAGAATGGAGCTGCAGCTGAGATGTAATGATCCAAACTACTTGAAACACGTATTCTGTGAAGGGTTGAAGGTCTTTGACGGTATATGCAGTTTCAGATACAACCTAGATAAATGCACAGACACAAACGGGTTTTTCCCTTCCTCCAGCTGCAGCTGAAAGTTATTTTCAGCATAGGCTTTGATTTTCCATCTTTTCAGAACATCTTCTCCTCTCTTTCCTCAGAACATGGCACCAAATCTCAACAATGAGCAGGTGGATCAAAGGACTGATGCAACACCATAGTAAATTTTAAGAAAAAAGTGAAAAAAAAGCTAGAATAGTAGCATATTACAAGCAATGTATTTTAAACATATACCACAGGTTTAAGATACAAAGGATCCTTGTTACACTGGAATATTTATTGTCTGAAGTAATTGCTCCCTATTATGTCATCAATGATTCATTCAGAACTTCCTGCTTAGCAAATTATCTTTACCTTTGATTTGTGGCACCAACTTGTCATGCCCTGTAAATTGGTCCAATAGAGACGATGGCAAGATAACAAGTGCACAGCTGACGCAAAAGAGCAAATTATGAGAACAATTTTACTGAGTCAGAACAAAGGTCTTTCTAGCCAAGCATGGTGCTTTGACGAAAACCAAAACAATTTCTCTAAGGAAAGGTATTAAAAAAAAAAAAGAAGAAGAATGCCTACAGCTGTACTTCTCCTGAATATTCTCATTGGCATTTCACAAGCATGGCTCAACATGAAACAATGGAAATATTTGCATTTAGTAGAACTCGATTTTTTCTTCCACTAATTTTTCCAGTCACCTTTCAAACCCTATTTAGTAATTTTAGCAATTTTAATATTCAGGAGTTTAAATTTAGCAATTTAACATCCACATGCGCCAGGAAGCAGCTGAACATTTCAACTACCCGTTCAGTGAGGAAATACATTTTGCTAGTTTTGAACCTGCTATCTGCTAGCTTTCACCAAGGTCCCTAGTTCCTATGTAGGAGGAAATGGGGAATAGTCTACCATTTCTCAGCTTCTCCATGCCACTCATGATTTTGAAAATCTCTTTCATGCACCTAACATGTTATCCAATATTTTTCTAAAAACAAAAAACCGAAAAAGCCAAAAAACCAAAAAAAACCCCAAAAACAAAACAAAAAACCAAAAAAAACCCACCAAAAACAAAACCAAAAAAAGAACAGAGAAGAGCCAATTTCCTTGCAAAGTAAAAGGAAGTGTCCTCCCTTACCTCTGTGTACCTCCAGTCGCCAGGGAGCTGATTGAACTTCCACTGGATAATATATTTCACCCCAGAGATGTTAGCTGCCTTCCACCCTAACGTGACACTGTGGTTTCCAATGGCAGATGCAAATGGTGCACTAGGTTTGTTCAAGTAGTCTGAGGGGAAAATACAATCCAACAGTAAGAAAATGTCTTTCATGGCAATCACTGCATCTCGAAGGTAAAAACCTTTTACCTCACACACCCGAAAGCTGTGAAGCCCATAAAAACACATAAAAGAATATATTGAAAATGTTGCTGAGTAACTTGCATGGCATTTTAAAGACAGTTTGATAAGTCAGGCGGAAATGGGCCAGGTTCAAGTTGAGCAGTTGTGACTACAACTCCATACTTGTGTAAATGCATTTTTAGTTACAGCTACTTAGTAAAATTTTTCTGAATAGAAACGTAGAGATGGTGTGGGAGACTTCTGAAAAGATTTTCAAGCGCACAATTTCAACAGACAGTATTGGCCCAAGGTATCCTCTTAAAACAGTTGAGACTGGATTCAAAAGGTCTCATGTCCATGAAAGGGAGGGGGAAAAGTTTTACTCGAAGATAAACTTCAGTATATTTGTTAAAAGAAAAAAGAAGAGTGGTAGTTTTCTGATTAATGAAAATCCTCAAGACATTCCTATTTTTTAAATAAATCCAGGTCACAGAACAAGACTATGAATTTATCAAACTGTCAGTTGGACACAGGACTCTATTCAGACTTACTTAGTGCTTCAACTCCATATGCATCCTCTGCACAGCTACAGCCAAACTTACAGGAAACTGTCTGTGTAGGGCACAGAAGTCACTGGTTAGCTTTGTGTAAAGGCAGACTTCCTTCCAGAATCATGCAGACACACTTTAAATACATGCAGATTCTGTGGACATTTTGCATACACACAAACCCCGTGGAAATAATTATATTAAATCTAAAAATTAGCAGTACCATGAACTCACTCCAAAGATTTTCTTGAGAGCCTTTTCATCAATTCACTGGGCCCTGAATTAAAGGTTTCTTCTTTATACACTGTCCCTTTGTGGAAAGCATGAATATGGGTCTACATTAAAGTTGGAAATATCTTCAGTGATGACCATGGAGTAAGGGAGACAAGGTTTTTGACTAGTTAGTAATATATTCCACATGTTGCATTTCACCCTTTCCTGCTTCATGTACTCCCCATGAATGAGGCACATTCTTACAATGTATTTCCAGTAAATTTTCAAAATAGCTGAAATCCGCAATTTTTAAGAGCAGCCATGCCTAATTCACACCTCATTTTCAGCAGCTGCTCCTTCTGTCACAGTTGTGCCTACAAGCTGCAAACATAACAAATACCCCAGGGCAGTGAGCTCCACACTCACGTCCTAAAAACAGAAAAATCCTGAGTTTTCATTTCAGGTAGGTAAGATAGATCTGGTGTTATCCTGCTTTTTATGTAGAGAACTTAAGAAGAAGCAGAAACATGTTCTAGGTGGGTCTCAGTAGCTTTCAAATTGCATGCAAGATCAAGTCTCCTCGAAATCCAAAACTTTGGAGAAGTGGTGATTTGAGCTTTTCAAGGTAGGACATTTATTTGGGCTAATTTTATTCTGCAAGTTCATTCAGCCTTTAAAATCATGACGTTTGCTCCATACAGCAGCAACTTTTCAAGTGATAATTAACCTTTAGATTATTCAGAAACAATTCATTATGGCAAGTGAGGGAAGTTTTTTAATCGCTCTTCCTATGATTTGAGGAAACACACTTCCGGCACCCTATGGAAACTGACAAGGCACATTATTTCAGACAACACGGTTGCAACCGAGACAAATTTGAAAACTTGCTTAGCAGTGTATTCCTATATACATTATCTTACATCTAGACATTCAGTGGCAAGTGCGAGCACTTAAAATTTTTTTCCAATATTTTCATATTCAGAGAAATAAAATACTTCCGGGTAAATTATCACAGCTGTTAGCAGGCAAAGATTCAGGTATTAGCAGACATAAGTTATCAACTGTACTATCACCTGGGGCTTTCATTTATGACTAATATTTACTTGTTTTAAGGGGTAGTGTCCTCAGATTACATGCTGATTCATAGTGCCTTCTTCCTCATTTAACACAGATATTTCTGAACACTTGTTTTTTGTTGCATTATTCTTTCTTCTGATTTTTGTCTGAACCTGAACCATAAATCAAGTTTTTGCATGAGGTAAGAGGATTGCTAAAGCTCCTAGCCTTAAATTTTGAGGGAAATTTGCCATCTGCTCTACTTGAAAAAATAAATCCTCATATTTTCTCTATCCATCAGCAATGTCCTTGTATAAGTCACGTTCTGACGTCTTTTCTTGTGAATATTCCCATGAAATTCAGTGGCAACCCCTGTTCCTAGGAGGCAGGAGAAATACTACCAGATTTCAGTCCCAAGGTGTATTCACACAACAGAACTGAGCTAATGCCAAGGAAAAAGTCCCACTCTTACTCCCACTCTTTTGCTCGGCAGACTGCAATGACCTGATCCTCTGGATGCAGCGACACACAGTGCGTGCCTCACGTGTGGGTAGTCAAATCGGTCAGCTAATCTAGTGGAAAGATAATCCCAAAAAAAGCCCTTGCAGAGTCAGCACATTTAACTGGCATATTGAGTGACCAAACAGGCAAAAAAACACCCCAACCCAAACCCAAAGCAACAAAACCCCCATGCTAATTTTATATTTCTACAAAAGAAATTTGGTTACTCCTTGGACTGTTCCTACACTGCAAAACCACCATTTAGTGCATTAGTAAATCTTTGTCATCATCATAATTTGATAGACTAAAAAGCATTAAAAAAAAGAAAAAAAAGAAAAAATAACCCTTTCAATCAAATTTCCAGGCTGCCTATGGGTTTGTATTCTACTCGTAACTATCTCCAACTCCTCCATCACCTCCTTGAAATGTGTTGCCCCCATCTGGGAACAACCTTCATCCTGAGGTCTCAACAGTGCCAAACACAATCTTCCAATCATCTCATCCCCATTCTATCCTATCCTGCACTCTATGTTCATGCTGAAAGGGCCCATCTCTTTTCCAGCACTTTGTTGACCCATACTCATCACTGTGAACACCAATCCATCCGCAGCACAGACAGGCACTCCCCACCTGATATCTCTTTCTAAAGGGCCACACGTTGCCCCTTACTGAATTGCATTTTATTTCATTCAGGCTCTCTACCCAGTCAAGAATTTTGTCCTCTAGCTCCCACTCTTTGTTTCCGCTTCTCGCCAAGCTGGTATCATACCAGCCTTAACAAATATTCTCTCTGGATAATCTTTGATGGAATTAATTAAAAACTGGATGAACAACACTCCAGTGAGAGCCTAGAACATGGTTTACATAGGTCTGTCCTGTTTCATAATGCTGAGATTAGTCTGCTTTCTTTTCAGCAATGTTCTTTGCCACACAGCAGTTTTTAA
Source organism: Ifrita kowaldi (assembly GCA_013398055.1). Lineage (NCBI taxonomy): Eukaryota > Metazoa > Chordata > Aves > Passeriformes > Cinclosomatidae > Ifrita > Ifrita kowaldi. The sequence continues at coordinate 95,014 of VZRS01002970.1, forward strand.
TGCAAACCTGTCCTTAGTCACCGTGCTGAAAAGATACGTAACTCATTCTTCAGCTTTAGGGAGTACAAAACAATTGGACCTGAACTGATAAGTTTGTATATCTACATTGTACTTCTTAGCAGTCTGTGGACATAGCAATCACTGAAATAGTGATTCTTTTGTATTGCTCTGATGGCATTCAACTTACCTCACATGCTCTAGTGTATGTCTCATTCTGCCAAGAAACAAATTAATAAAATGTGGGGTTAGAATAAATATAATCATAGAGTATTTCAAACGGATAATACCAATTAATTAGAATTTCATACAGTGAAAGTACATTACAAAACCTTATCATTGACAAATGAAAGAAGGAAAACCTACACTTGAAAAAACCAGAAAGTTAACTTTAGAATGATGCAAAGGTTGAATGAGATTCAGGAGTTCAAGAGATGCAGAAAAATGAGCAGTTTAAAAGCTATCATGGTAGTTGTCCCAGACCAATGCTAGTTCTCATCCATCTGGTTTAATAAAAACAAGACAGCAATCTACTGAAGGCCATGTGCTTCATTTACATCTGCATGCAACTCTGAGACAGCCCCGGTAGAGTAAAATCCTGAAAAGCACTAGTGCATTCTCACTGTCTAAAAATCTGTGTTGAGTTAATGAACTGTAAAATGCCCATACATTCTGACAAATGCAATGAATGCAATGATATTACAGGCAAGTTGCATAGCAAGAATTATTAACTTCCCAAGACAGAATTTATGAGGAACTGAGAGAAAATATAGGCATTACATCTTTTCATAGAAACACTGCTCTGAGTAGATTTTGAACATCTGCCATTGGATAAGGTACCTCATGGACTGGATACAAGTGTTATAGAGCCAAAGCTTGGGTAATACTCACACATTTCAGTGGGCAGTGGATTTGCAGGGTTGCATTCCAAAACTGACATCCCTGTGTACACTGCAAAGACAGAGGATGGCTTTAAAAATTACTTTGAAAGCACGGTTCTAAAGGGAAGGGATACTCCAGCACTAGAGGTACATTATAGATACGTATGGGTATTATAGGTACTCAGATCCTACCGTAAGAGAGTTATGTTGTATAGTGCCCTTCTCAATGTAATACCAAATACGGAGCAAAATAAATTCAGTCTTGTTTTGGGAATGAGTTTACGCAGCCGGCTATGATGTGGCCAGCACTCCCAGCTTTATTTTACCACTTGTTCTCTGTGCAGAAGCAGCAGATATGCAGTATGCAGGACAGCAAAGCACAGAGGAAAGTTGCTCAGCACCAGCCCTCCCACATGTGCTCTCCAATAGGCATTGGCTTTAAAACCATGAGTTTTCAGAGAAGTAATAAATATTATGTCACTCAGTTTTGACGTTGGACCTTTGTTGTTTATGCTGTCCCGTCTACTTCTTCATGGTCATGAAGGTTTTTCTTTTTAAAGGGAAGCTGGAACAACTTTAGAAGCAGAAGACTCTCATACTGAGTGTTGCAAAGCCTCATGAAAAATATAGTGAAGACTTAATAACACTGAGCAAAGATACACAGTAACCTAAACAGGTGAGCCAACCTGGCTATGTATCGTCATGACAACACCGACTTTTATGGTCCCAGCATCATAAATGGCCCAGCCTCACGAGACACCAGGTGCTGAGAGGCTGCTTGCCACTAGTCTCTGTGGAAAATATTGAAGACTGCATTCTCCACCACTCTTCAAAGAATATGTATAATCACTGATACAGAAATCAGCAGGAATAAACCTTCCAACACAATTTGAAGCATTAGAAAGCAGGCATTCTTTATCTGTGCGGGACACACAGGAGGACATCTCCTTGTTTCTGTCTGTATTGTGAGACTTTACAACAAAGTATTTATCCACTATAATAATACATATTCATTAAAATGTATTTCTTATCTAATACATAAACATCACTTTCCTAGAACTAATTTCCATGTATCTGCCTCCTACTGGAAGTCCTGTTACGGTCCTGAAATTTTATCAAGAGGGGTTTCTGGCGGCCGAATTCACTGAATGCTTCAATATTAAAGGTGGCCTTTCCTTGAGCTTTTTCTTTGGGCATGTGCTGTTGCTTCTTGGGGCAAAAACCCCACTTAGTCCTCTTTATCTGTTTCTCCACTGGTTCCAGCCATGCTTATCATCCTGCATGCATACCTCTACAACATTTTATCTTTTTTTTTTGCCAGTTAGTCTTTAAGCTCTATTCAGCAACTTCAGGGGAGCTGAAAATTTTTATTCACTATGTTATTTATCACCACCAGCTTAAATTGCGTTTGCAATCTGAACTAGGACATCAGCTAAAGTCCTCCAAGAAGGCTCCTATGGAAAGCTCAAGTTAAACCCCCATGACAGACACAACCATTTAAAGTCCTAGAGAACTCTAAATGTTCAACAGTTACAAGTTTTCATTTAATTACTGAGAAAATGAAATAAACTGCTTAACTGTACAGAGGTAACTGAATAAGACAGTCTTAATGATTTACATGTTGGCAACACTAGTTTTGATTTATTGTCTCAAAAATGAGAGATTATGAACTTTGTAGATCACAAATGTGAACATGACTCACAGCAGAAATCAACATAGTTTACGTATTTTCTTTAAATAAGAAATATAGCCATGTGTCTACTAATTTGAACCAAATCTACCCACTCAACTTAGCAACTTGCTAAACAGGTAACTGCGCATGTTTACATGAAGTCTTTGAAAATCTGATCACTGTACCCATTGTATTCAAATAGCAGGAACATAAAATGTCGGTAATTAACAAAGTAAACCATTACTCACCGCTCCAGTGATGTCACTAGCATTGCAAAGGTTAGTAATTCCAAGTTCTCCTTCCTATAGGAGAAACACATGGTTTTTTAAAAGTATCAAAATATTTCCCCAAAACGCTTTGATTAAAACACTTCTTTGGCTGGCATTTCCTCATCTGGAGAAATTTATTGTTGACACACCAGTAGCTTCTCATTTGAGATTAATTTCAGAGATACCATCAAACAAAGACATTGGCAGAATCAGTTGGTGTTAATCAAATTATCTGAGGTAGGAATTTGGCTCTTACCTCCCCATTCTGGTTCACTGAATCAATAACAAACGGTTCACAAATATGTTGGGCTGAAATGACAAAGCCAAGTGGCTTTGACCTCTTGGGAGCGGAAAGACTTTCCTTCAAGCTAAATGTCTTTTGTCTGGCCACCTTTTGAAGGAGTTTCAAGCAGCCATATGGTGATCACCAGCACCCTTCCTCTCCTGCCAAAAATGCTCTCCAGTGAACTTGCCTGTTTTTTCACATCATTCAAAGTGTGCAAAACCTATCACTGTCACTGAAGCATAAATGATTTCAGGATGCATGCAACAATTTTAGAGAAGCTGAATAGCGGCTCTTAGATTTCTGACCTGAAACCAGGTAAGAGCAGCCTTAATAAAACAATTCTCAGGAAGAAATTTTCAGCACACTGGGCACACCGCGACAATTGTGAGAATCGAAGTTGTCACCAAAAAAAATCGAACACGACAAGTAGAACAGAGGAGAAAAACAAGATTTACAACTCTCAGACTCAAAGATTACATTTTTCTCATCTGAATCGATGTATTCAATATATTCACTGAACATAGATGTGATTTTCCTGTCTTTTAAAGCTGAAAGGAAGAGCAACTTATTTCTTATTCTGAATTAATTTAAACTCAAATCAAAGGATCTCCATTAAGGTTATCATTGCATGATAGGCTTCCGTCAGGGAAGGCAATTAACTCTTTCACTGGTACAAGAGTTCCAACCAGTTTTAAAGGAACTGTCAGGCAAGTGTATGAAATAGAATAGAGCAGGTGAAAGTTCTCTGCAGCAGGTTTCCATAGTTAGCACCAAGGCACAAAATGTCCTTTTTACAAAGCAAAGATGCACAGTGCTCTAAACCACATCAACATTTCTGGCAAACAGAAAAAAGGAAGCAACTCCTGAAGGCAGAATAATTGTCTAGATTTCAGAGGTTTTGTTTGTCTTTTTCTTGCATTCATAGAAGGAAAATAATAAATTCCACACACTATTCAAAGGAATATTAAGAAATATAAGACTGAGGATCTGACCACAAATTTTTAATACTCACAGAAATACCCACAATTTAAACCAACTAACTTAAAAATTAAGCTGCAAATAAGTTCAGGATAACTGTGTGTGTCACAGATTCCCAGAAAATTTCTTGTGACTTTACAATTTTCCTTGATTTTGTAAGAAAAGCCCTGGACTAGACCAAAATGAACAAGTAAAGTGAATAAACTGAAAGAAAAAAAGTTTATTTTCCCCACCCTCCAGGATCTTTAGCATTTATAGTAATTGCATGCAGTCAGAGTAGTGGGATTTGTTCCTTACCAGATTCCACACATTCAAATGTTAAACATTGGTTCTCAAACTCTGGTCTTAGTAAAGCACATTCTTTAGAATAGTTTTAAAAACACTGATAAGCAATATGAAGTTCTTACAGTGCTAACAACAATCTGTATTTCAAAATATTAGGTACAGTTTTTGAAGACTTACCAGGTTACTTGTACACAGGTTTTGACAATTCCTTGAGAAAGCAGAGTACACTGCAGAAATCCATAGACAGTAAAAAGCAACAAGTCTTTTTAGCGGGAAAACCCACAGGCAAACGTTCCTCATAACTTAAATAATTTCATCTGTTAATCTGACTCTTCCCTTGACTTGGCCATACAAACTCCTTTTAGTCTAGGTGATGGAGATGCGACTGAGAAATTTCTGCATGTCGGATCATTAAAATATTTTTTGAACCCTTGTTTACACTCTGCTCCTCCAACGACTTCTCAGCTTCCTGGAGCACTTGTCTTGAACTTACGCAAGCCCCATTTCATAGTTTCTTATTAAGCCACTGAAACAAAAGAGCTGACCAATGAAAGTCAGTGTGTCTACTTACACAAATATCATTAACGTAAAAAGGAAACTAAGTGCAGTGCTCTTAATCAGGTGCTCTGAGCAACACGGAAACAGGGAAATGGTGGGAAAAAAATGGCCTAATGTTAATTTTGACTAGATTAAGCCATTTCTAAATATTTTTACGTGGATGCAACTAAGAAAATTTGTTGGTGATGATGAAAAACCCTGCTAGGGGCTCTCTAGATGAGGAGGCACAATTGTACTAGTAAGTTTGTACCCATATCATGGAAGAAAAATGAAGCTGATAGATAAACCATGTGTCTGATTTAAAGAGTGGTGAAGAGTCTTACATAAAGAGTCACATTAAAGAGGTCCGTGGAAAGTCAAGCATAAGACACATCCAGGTCCTGGTCTGTGGCACATCTGTACTGTACTAGCACAGCTTTCCAAAGAGTAATTCCGCAGCAGAAAATCAATCCAGCTTACACACACACACATATATATGTATATGTATATATAAACAAATGCTATGTCATTTTGTGCATGTGCATTACTCTTTATAAATCCAGTGTGTTACTTAATAAATAATATAGGATGATCAAAATTTTGATGATCAGTTGAGACTGGCACATCCTGTTATTGCTGCTTAGAAAGGGTATCTGCTTTTCCACCATACCTTTCCAAGCCCCATTCATTTGCCAAGGAAACATTTCTGCAGTCGTGCAATAGAACAGGCTGAGAACCTGGTTAACACTAACCCAGCAACAGCAGAAGTGAATTGGTTGGCATTAACCTGATGCTGGTTTTTTCTGGCTCAGGAGCCAGTACCACCCCCTGTGCTGTTCTGTCCATGCAGTGAAAGGAGTAAATGCGCTAACGCAGGAGGAAAGGAAAAGCCAGGCTGGAGACAGACAAGAAATATTGGGAAGCACATGGCTCAAAGGTGGTCCAAAGAGGGAAAGGCTTTTAGGACCACGTTGCTTCCTTTTCTTCCAGTTGCCCTGGGAAGCATTTGGGGGTTTCCTTGTGCGTGATCTCAGTCTCCTCACCACCACTCAAGGGAACATCCAGATGAGAGTAAGGCTCATCTAGGGCAAGATTTGCTTTCAGCTAAGGGCTTTCAGCTACACAGGTGTGGGGGAATTACATCCCAATTGGCTTGTCACTTCTCACCTCCAGAGGAATGCTGCCCCCACTCCAGCCCAAGAGCAAAGCTGCTCAAGAGGGAGCTCCTGAGATCCAGCTAAAATAAGACCGTTTAGTCTGACTGCTTAAATAGTAGTTCTCTGCTAATCCAGCTCATCTTGGCTGAAGTAGTTACATCAGAGCTCGCATGACCAGCAACACTAAACAGGAAGCTGGTGACAGGCAGAAGAAGGCTGCAATTTCTTCGTGAGGCGAAGAATTTTGGCTTTGGATAGTTAAGACATTTAGGACCTTTGGGATTTGGTCTCTAGGACTATTAGAGCTATACTAGTAAATTCAATGTACCCACATACATACCCAAGCAAGTGGTGTGGGATAAGCCACATCCACACTTTAAAAATCTCTCATAATCCAGGAGAGGATAGGCACTGCTGAAATACCTATGGGCAATGTCTCTTAGATTTACTATATCCCAAACTGTTCCAGAGTATTATTTGGGCTAGTGCTGATGTGGATCAAAATCAGAAAGAGTTCAACAATTGATCTATGTGGTCACTCAGGATTAAGAATGCTGGCTGGCATGGATTTAAATTACTAACTTAGATGTACTGCAGGTAAAAAAGTATGCCTAATTAAAAGATATTTTTATATATATGCCTAAATAAATATGCCTATATAAAAATATATTTTTATATATATGCCTAAATAAATATGCCTAAATAAAAAATATTTTGGTAAAAAATCTTTTAATAGCATTTAAATTTTAATAGCCATTAAATTTAAATTTTAATGGCATTTAAATAGCCAACTCTTTTTTTATTTGTTTTGGGGGATTTTTAGGAACTGTTTGGTTATTAGGATGTCTAGGGTCTTTTTTGAGGATGTATAGGGAGAAGCACTGGGAGATGAGAAACACAGAATCACGGAATCATTATAGTTGGAAAAGACTTCCAAGACCACTGAGTCCAACCTTTGACCACACACAACCCACCATGCCAACTAAACCATAGCACTAAATGCCATGTCCCGTGGTTTCTTGAATGCTTCCAGGGACAGTGACTCCACCAGGTTAAGAACCTGGTGAGGAATGTAATCAAGGTGCATCTTAAAGTCCGAAGAAAAAGTCCACAGCACCACAACAATAACATAACAGTGTTGGCTTTTCGGACAAGGAAATTTGGTTACTATCAAATGCACATCATGAGCCCTGTGTAACTGGAAAGCTTGGCTGTTACTGATGAGGATAATTCTTGTCAGTGAGCATTTGCACGCCCGTGTAAGGGTAGTGCACTCATGCCTCGCACAAATGGACTCTAACCATTACAGTCAGTTAATAAAATGGTAACATTAAAGACACTGTTCAAACGAACTACTCAAACGGTCCAGAATTTTTTCTTGAACTTCTAGCACTGTTTTCCACCAGGTGTCACTGTAACATCCCATAAACCACGACTTTCAAAGAAAACAGTGCTGAAATATCTCCTTTCTTGTTTACCTTCCTTTGAACACATTAGGAGAACAAATAGTAGCAGTCACTTGAGTCTTTGTATTTTTAAGCCGAATTTCAGGAATTCTACAAGAAGAGAGTACTCATGGGCTTTAGAAGCCAAACTTTAAAAGGACTGTCTGCATTATCTGTAAATGACAAAGCATTAAGTGTAATTTTTAAGTATATCCCTTCCATAACACTGCACCCTGACACAGAACTAGGGATCCAAATTTTGTGAGGTATCATTAATAAACCTTGTCCTTTGTAATACAGATCTCCTTACAGAATATAATTTCCTTTATCCCAAAGACCAGCACAGGGAGGATGTGCCTGCAGACCAGTACATCTGCAAGGGAGAAGACTGTGAATGAGGAGAAAAATAGAGAAAAGAAAACTTGATCACAATTCCCTACCCGAACAGCAGTATATATCAGAGCTCTTCACAAACTATGGATTCATCTTTCAAGTTTGAGTCACTTTTAAGAGAAATAGAACTAGATACAGACAAATGATTAGCCCTGATAGCAATGAATAAGGGCTATCATACCTTGAGGAGAAGCATGTACGTTACTACTGCCAGTAAAGCAAGTAACCAATACCTTCTTTATACCTGGACTTATCATGATCCATAAAGACAAACCTTTCCTGTGTGTGAACTTGCACACGACTGTGCATGTGTGTACATGAAAGGTATAATACAAGCAGACTAAGGATGGAAGACACAGAGCTTTAGTGCTTTGCTGCACTTACAGATGAAGATTAAAATCATTGGCTCAAGGTGGGTTGGCAGCCTCCTCTACCATTCACCCTAGTGCACAGGCACAGGCTGTTGCACATACAGCCAGAAAGATCAGCTGGGAAATACCTTCTGGGCTGCCAAAAGGTTACAGCCCAACACATTAACATAAACTGATGGCAACTTCAGCTTGTTTTAATAACACAGGACAAAAGCTCTCAAATGATCACCTCCCAGCTGACCCAGACCTGGAGCCATGCCATCATCCCTGCCCTTGTGGTAGCAACTTCCATCACAAAGGTAGGCCAAGCAACTCAACGTCATACCCACTCCAGCAATCTAATTTTAATCTCCTCCCGCGTTCCAGTCAGGCACCCGAAATCTCATCAAATGAAACTATTGTCTACGTGCTGCCACTTAAACACATCTGTGCACAGTTTCACAAAACAGCACGCAGCAGGAATCAGCAAGACAACAAAAACTAAACACGGGATGTCTGAGGAGGCAGGCAAGGGGACACCCAAAGCCCACAGATGTTTGTGTCTAATCTGGGCTGGTTTTGTCCGGGTTACAGAGCACTAAAATTCCTTTAAGATAGACCACTGTTCATGAGTCCTATCTTGACAGGAAGGAAAGTTGGGAGAGGTGAGAAAGGAGAGACTGTCAATCCCTCAACCAGCCTACAGGGCAGAGCAATGAAAAGGAAAATATCAGCTTTTACTTATCAGTTTCTACCTCCTTTGTCTTGGGGAGGTCATCTTGAAAAGATATGCTGATGTGAATCACTCACTAGTGATGATGGATTTTCACTCTTTTCCAAAGATCATAGACTATTCTCATTTTCCCTCCAGCAATGGGCCCCCATTAGATTTTGAATTTCTTAGTAAAGTAAGTGAACAAGGACCCTAAGGGCAAAAAGCTTCCCTCCACTGCCCTGGCCTCCCTCCTTCCCCTTTTATTTGTTAGTGCAACTGCTAAGACAGCTGTTTGTCTGGCAATAGCAGCCAGTCGGTCAGGCAGTGCTGTGCACAAACAGAGGGAAGGCCATGCAAGAGAAACCCCCTGGAGTCTGGCACAAGATTTATATCTATCTCTGCAGATTAGAGAAGTGGGGTTGAGGAGGGGGGGAGAAACAGACTGTTAAACTGGATCAAATTGGAAAGACAGTCATGCATGAGATACTTAGCTGAACCTGTCAGGAGACAGGGATTTGCTTCTATTGATCTGCAGTAATGATGACTGGAGAAATGTCTCATTAAACGATGTACAATGATGGATTTCAGACTAGGCAAATTGGAGCTGTGGAGATTAACAGAAAGAAATGTAAAAGCTAGGCCAGGATGGAAAATATAAGGAATGCTAAAGGGTAACATGGATCTATAAATACATTGCTAAAAGATTCAAATCCAAAAGAAAAATAACATATTAGGGCTTATTAAACTCTGTTTGTGTAATCGTCACACACAACATTAGGCAGTGAGACAGTGAGCACAAAGTGACAATAAAAACCTTTCTGTTAAGTGTGTAAATCTTGTACTTCTTTTTGTATTGCTTTAAAGAGGATGAGCTGGCAAGGTATTTGCAAAGCTTTTTAGTGATTTGTTCAACTGTGTTATCTATTAGATATCTCCTGATTATTACTAATCAAATGTGCTGTCTGAAATCTGAAGAAAACTAAATTTCAACATACACAAATGGCAGGCAGTGCAACAGTGTAAGTGTAAAGTGGCCTTATGCAGGATGTCTGAAGAGGATTGCATGAAAAAGATGTGCAAAGGGTTTTAGAGAGAAACAGAAGGAAAGAAGATTGCATGCCACAGGGGGAGTGACTTATTGTTCTGAGCATGTAGATCGGTGTATAAGAAGATATTACATCAAGATTAGGAGAAAAAGACAAAAGGTGCAGAAGCAATAGTGCAGGTTACACAATCCTGGTAAAGATCTTCAGAACAGTCAGATGTTCTGTTTGCATAAACATCTCCTGTAAAAGTCTCTACCTCTAACACCTCCTGGTTTCCATGGCATTCCCAAATACCTGAACATTTCATCTCCCAGTAGTTCCATAAAAAGAAATTGCTTATCCAGCAATCCAGAAGAGAGCCCATCTGCATAGAGTTTCTTACAGATTAAGAAGCAACAGTGCCCACTATGGAGACAGGAATTAACAGGGACTGGATTTGACCATTTCAATCACCAGCCTGGGAAATTGTGTTGCTGAACTGCTGTTTAGATGTACTGTTCATTAACCTTTTGGTAGGTATCTAGGGTTTCTGTCCTTCTCCCCCAAAAATTCCCATCCTGAGCACAGCTTCACAGCCCTCAGATTCAGGTCAACTTGATGAGGGCCAGCCCCTGCTTAGCTCCTCAATCGTGTGCCCAGTCCCCTGTTCTGGAGAACCTGGGGGCTTGGTCCCATTCCCTAAGTTCAGGTCCCTAGTGACACCCTCCCTGTTTCAGGGTGCCCCAGATGTTCACCGGGGGCTGGCAGTGTTTAGGCACCGTGGCAGGGGGCTCCCAGGGCAGCGCCCATCCCACCCCCAGGCAAGAGCAGGACAGCCAGGGCTATCATCAGCACCTTCCTGGGGACAGAGAAGCCAAGGTTGGGATGCAGGGCCAGGGCTGGAGAGTGGCCCTGATGTTGCACCACTGGGGCAGGGGCTGATGTCTTCAGGGGCTGGCATGGGGCCCTGGCCCCTGGGTGAATGGGGGAGCCCGGTGGGGCTGGGCAGAGACAGTCGATCCCAGGCACTCCCTCAGGGCCCAGCTGGCAGGTGTCACCCCGGAGCAAAGGAGCTCCTGCCCTTCTGGACCAGTAGCTGAGAGCCAGAGGGATCATCCAAGCAGCTCAAAAGGCCGCTGAACTGAGTCTGCCAACTCCATTGACTGCAGTAGCAGTCACTTGAATTTAGATGTATTGATTTTAAATTAATTGCAATGCTTTTAAACAGCCTCAGTATTATGTGCCCACAGCCATATGTGCTCACCCTCGAGCAGGAACAGACATGCTGTCAGACTCACAGCAAGGTCGTGGTTTGGGTGTTAAACCAGCTTTTTATTTTCTTTTGCTGAGGAAATTTCCTTCCAGCTGAGGGAAGTTTCCTTCCTGAGGAAGTTTTCTTCACCGAGAAGTCAGGCAGATGCCAGAGCAAGGAGGGGACAGAGCTACACCTGCACCCCGATGCCGAGAGGATTTATCACCTGTGAAGGACATCAGCCCTGACATTCCCTGTCATGTTCCCAGACCTGTTTTCCTGCCCTGTCCTAGCAGTGGGGTCGCTCCCCCTTGCACCAGCTCCAGCGCTGTTTTGATCCTCTACTGAGCTAATTCAAGTCCCCAGCACAGCGGAAAGCCATTCGCCTTGTTGTCAAGAGAATGTTCTGCTATCTCAGCAAATTGAATTAGCTCAACACAACATCAGGTGAGCTCCAGGAAGAGGGGAAGTAAGGCAAAGAAAGGAACCCTTTGACCCAGCTGGTTTGAGCCTTCACTCTAACAGCTGCTATTGTTAACTAAATTTAGGTCTGATACATAATTGTCCCTTAATAGAGGGAAGCCTGGGGAGTGGGGTCTGCTGCTCCTGACACGTTTGAATGTGATCTTGCACAACAGAGCAGTGACCTCTCTCTGCATTATGATAACACAAATAGTAAGAGGTGGCCTTTAATTGTGAGTGCATCTGGACTCCTAAAAGATTTGCAGAACAATGACATGCTTAAGCTGTATGTAATGACAAACTCTACCTCAATGTAAACCAGGCTAAGACAGGAGAAACATTGAACAAGAGATGTCATACAGGTTCATATGCTTATGCTCCCAAGATTAAATATATAAATTGGTTTATGAAAAGTACATTGTTTTTTCCAGTATAACTTACATGCACAAACGCAAATATGCCTTTTCTAAGGTTGAAAGGACTCAGTGGAGCTCAGAGAAGAAAGGGATGCACTAAAAAGAGGAAATCTCTATATCAAAATTGATATAAGAGAAATAATTATTTTAAAACAATAACTAAAACAATGATTTCTGAGGAATCTTTCTGGCTTGGTTGGGTTGGGGTTTTTTTGTTTGCATTTTTTAGAATTTATTTTCCAGCCATGTTTTGGATTTCTACTAAATTACAAACCAGAGAAAGAGTATTCTCTGAAAAAAGGTTAATGTGCCCTTTTGCAGTAATCCGCAGATTAAGTAAAATCTATTTTTATTAAGTAATAGCCTTCAGCCTCCCTGGACATTTGTGTTCTCAGTCCAGTGTACTGGAGGATACCCATCCTAACAGCAATTTCAGTGAAGTTTGAACAGTTGAGGTGCAGACACATGCTTTCTTCCATTGCTCTGCAAGCCGCAGAAGTTGAGCAGACTGAAGAGCTATGGATACAGCAATATCTTGAAATATTACAGCAGAAATATTACAGAATCTAGAAAGCATGGACCCAAAGGAGCACTTGGCACTGCTGTCGACACAGGCTCCCCCAGTAACTTCGAGGTACTTTAGATTAGGCCCAAGAACTAATATGAAGAAAGAGACTCTGCCCAAGCAGGACTACTGTGCAGTAATGTTTCATTTAGTGGAGTTTCCACGTGCACGAAGAGTGCCCAAGTAGGTGTACTTCAATGTCTGTCTGCCAGCAAAAGTAGTTTACTGCATTCTCACACAAGTTTTTCAGATAAATATAATACATATGAGAAATTGTCTTTAATTGTGTTTTTATAAAACTAGTGAAACAAAACAGCTATAAATATTTCCTTTATGTAGCAACAAGTTAACCTTCACTTGGTAGAAATGTTCAAATGCTATCATTATTTCCTGACTGAGGTATCTCTGTCATGCTGTTTTTGTTTCCTTTGCTTCAGTGTTTGCTATTTTATTGCATTAATGTAATTCCACAGATCAAAGCAACAACAACAACAACAACAAAAAATTCCCGGGACAGTAACATAGAGCAAGGAACATAAAGAAAAAATACTATGTATAAGATGCAAGGAAGAAAGTGAAGGTTCATTTATGGTCCACCCAATCCAGGCTGCAACCAGCAGAAGACAATGTGAAATTACCTACATGTACTCCAGAGTGGTTTGTAACTGAGGGGAGGCTGAATAGCAGCTGGACTTCCTGCTCCTGCTCGTTTAGAGGATAGGATTTACCTCTCTAGATCCCTAGTAATAGGAGCATATTGGTGGGAGTGTGGGAGAGGAATCAGGTAATGCTGTGAAAATGAATCAAAATCCATTTGATCGTTCTCTTTTCCATGTAAAATCTACAAAGTCAGCTAGAAAACAGTTCCACATGTTAACATGAATCCTGATGATTGATTAATATACCATGCTCATCTTTATTGAAACAGTAAGTCAAATACCTATAAATGCCTAGGTGGTACAGTATTCAAATGTAGACAGCAGAAGTCTGAGCCTCAAAGATTATGGAAACCCCTGAAGAGGTGCTGAGTCCTCATAAATCCCTCATGAGCAGGGTGCTGCATGAGAAAGTCAGAAACTGCAGGGACTCAGGTCTTCTCTCAAGAGAAGAGGTAACTGCAGAACTAGAGCAGGTAATTATCACCAGGGTTAGTTTTGGCCTGGCTGGAGAAGCCAACAACAGAGTCTTAGCTGTGGCTGACTGCACCATCACCGTCCTCACCATTTGGCATTCTGGGTGTGCATCCTGCATCCTTTTGTGCAAAACTAATCCAAGCTGTCCCAAGGCATCTCGTCTGTGAGGCTGTCTGTTTCTCTGGGTACATGAGGAACCGTGGCTGGGTGGTGGGGATTGTTACAGGAACTTTGGCCACAAACAGGTGTTCTCTGCCATGGTTGGTCATGCCAGATGAAGGTTTTCTTGTTCCCAGATGCGCAGCGCTGTTCATCCACTGGAGAATGAAGCCATGAAGGGTTCACTCAAACTTTTTAAGCTGTTGCAGGCAAACGTGTATGGAATAGATAACACAGTATGGGAACTCAGCATGCCCAGGCAGCAGGAGCTAGAAACTAAGGCTAGGCAGCAGAGCTGCTCACAGTGAATGCTGGCCCTGGCCGTAAATCTCTCACCTGTGCAGGTGAGCAGCCCACAGGAGGTGAATGCCTGGGCTGAATCCACATGGACAATCAATGCCACCCTGCACCAAAACCATCATCATGCTCAAGGGAAGGAGGGCAGAGAACATCTGATTTTGGTGAATAACTGCCAGACTGGATATAGAGCAAAAAATTAAAATACAGGCTGAGTTAAAGTCTTGGAGGCAGACCTAACTCAAGATCAACTACCTATATATCACATTTGGAAAAAGGCCTTTAGGACCATTTATGAAGCCCAGGGCCAAGAACAGCTACCAGTATGCATGTCTGACCTAAGAATACAGTATCCTTAATGAAAAGAAGCAGACAGAAGAAAGCTAAAAGTTCTTGCTTTGGGAAGGAATATCTGAGAAATGATACCATCCACACAAACCTAACTTTAGGTGATAACAAAGCTCAATTATTGATCTTTTATTATCTTATGAGGAAGGAATACTCAAAAATGATTTGAGTATCCACCAACATTCTCTATTTACTTTCTGTTGTGCAGTTATCTTTGACAAGGACCATAAAGAACGCTCTAATTTTTTGTATTTCATAAACAGGCACAATAGTACATTAAAATTAATGTAATTAAAGTAATTAAAATATGATAAAATATTCACACAAGCCCACTTTTTATTTAAATTATTTGCAAAAAGGTTTTTACAAAGACAGATTACATTTGATCAGGCTTTTACATTTAATAAATAGCCTGGCTTCAAAAGCAATTCACAGTGAATACTTAAACTATATATACAGTTGTAATCCACAGCTGTGACAGTTATGAATTACAAGAATTTGACCTTGTGGTTCACTGGTGTAGTGGCCCAATGCTATGAAGAAAAGTTGCACAAGAAGCTTTTTCTCCATACATAGTGATTATTGCAGATTTATGAGCTATGCTTCCACTATGCATAACTGGCTTACTTCTGTGCAGACTTCCACAGGGCCTGAACAGAGCACAGGGAGGGGGGAGGAAGCACAGTCCCACACAGCATAATTGCTAAATTAATAAGCATGATTCCCATCCCTCTCTCTTGAAACAAATGAACTGAAGAGAAAGAAGGTCTTACTTTTCAGCTCCTGAGACTTACAGCCTGAGTTCATACCATGAAAAATCATGCAAGAAAACTGCAGCCTGCCATAAACACTTGAAATTAGGAAGACAAGCTAGATCTGGAGCAAAGTGGAAGATTTCTTTTGAATCAAGCAGTCACTCAGCTCATATTTATATTTGCTTTCAGCTCTCTTACTTATACAGCCAAGGATATCATGATTAATAAACCAGCACATAAACTGCCCTCTCCAGTGTGCATAAGTGCCACACTGTCTATATTAGAAATGATCAAGCCCTGCTTACTTGCATTCATCTTCAATTACTCCACACCTTTTGGGAAAGAATATAACTAGATCAATTGCTAACTTTATTTAAAAGACATGTGATTCAGACATAATTCGTTATTCCTGGAAGTGACCAATGGATTGCTTCGTACTTTGCACAAGTTCTTAGCTCCTACGTGGATGCAACCTCATAAACATGAGTAAATAATTAAGACTACTCGTTTCCCATGGAAAAAAATGCAGATTGTGCAAATTCAGCTGTGAGCTCCCTCCTGAAAATCCCAAACATGCTAGAGTTAAAAATTACATACTACCTATGTATTAATGGGCAAAATTTGACATTTTCTAAAAGTATGAAGACCAATACCTTGCAGAAACACAAAAACTCTTTAAAACCTATGAAAAACAATGAGAGCTTTGTCACTGACAATGATCAAGGATGCTGCCAACTAGTAAGTTATAAAATAGTAGGCTCTGTTTTGACAAAGAATGTCATGAATCTCTAGATCACAATATTTTTCAAGGCAACCCTAAGACAATATGTTTAAATGAAAAGGAACATTCTGCCCCATATTTCTTGACAGCAGCATAGCATGTTTGGTTGATTGTCTTCAAAATCCAGATGATTAGCAACTTTATTTCTTTTTCCTTGAAAGTATGAAAAATTATGACCTAAGACTACCAAGCAGCTGTGAGAAATTGCAAAATATGTGGCAGTGGGACAAATGATTAGTCTTCAACTTGATCTCATTATTACATCATAATAGGTGACATGATTGGATAGGTTACAGCAATTAAAGTGATGAAAAGTGCACATTCATCCCCTATATGACTCTCATTAGAGTTACACCCAACTGCTGCTGTTGCAGTGAATGAGGCTGCCTATCTCTTAGCATCCAATTATCCCACAGACATTCCCTACCAGTGCTGCCAACAGCCCTGCTATTCCTCCCACCCAGACAAGACCTATAGCTCCCTGCTGCTGAAAAGACAAGGTCTTGAAGCCTGCTGCAGTTTAGTTTTCTCTCCCAGAATTTATTGCCCGTAATTTCTTCTTCCATGTTCTTAAGGTCTGAGAATATTTATGGTCTCTCCCCCCTGGGCATTTTTGTTACCAGTGTAATTGCATAATGACACTCTATGGTTCCAATTCATCCATATGGGTGCGGGCAGTGACCTGTGCTAGTGCAAGTGAAACTGATTCTTCTAGCAGAAGATTTTTTTCTGTCTAATTCTTGCCTCATGTTTGCCTTAAAGAACTAAGGGAGCACTCGGTCATGGTAGCCTCTTAGCTACTTGCTCAGAACTACTTGAAAACTGGAAAAGTTATTTTACTGACTCCTTCCCTCCAGGGCGTTTTCACACCTGGAGAGGGATGCTTACATCAAGCACGGAGGGAAACTGCTAACATGAACTTCATCAGAACCCAGGCTGGCTCTGAGTAGGAGAGCAGAGTCCCACAGTCTACTACAAATGGGTAAGATCTTTTTTGCAACAGCAGTTAGGTGAATGTCCAGAGGAGTCCTGGAGGTCAGTCCACCTCCTGCTGGTTTAACGGTATGCAGACGTCAGTGGAGGGTGGTGTTATACAGGCTGACATGTCTTTGCTGCTCCATGGGCAAGGCCTTAGATTCCAATGATAAAAACAAAGTGTACAGCATTGTGTCCATAAAATACTCTACATACACAGAATAATTCATGTATATCTCAAGGAATCTGCTAAACTTCCTCAGCCATGCCACAGCCTGGCAGCAGCACTGACTTTGCTGTAGTCTAATCACTTTTAACAGAGAGGACTCCTCACGTAACGTTCACAAATGTTGCATCTAGACACACCCCAGGCTTTTAATTTATATATTTTATTTTCTGAATTTTTTATATAACCACCACGTACCCTCCTGGCAGAACACAGTCCCTGAATACACAGAGATCAGCAACCAGAGGGCTTTGTTCTCAGTTTTATCCTGTAAATCCACTATACCATTTGCTTTTGCCCCAGTGAAAATGCAAAACCTGGCCCATGTATAAAGACTGCTACAAGGCCTCCCAATCTGCAAGCTATCCTTCTGCTAATGAAGAGATTAACATACCTCTCTCCATGTCTAGAATTGTTCTTGCGTTTTGCAATTTGTAACCTCGGGTCCTCTCCACCTCATTGTGTTTTCAATTCCTCCTCCTTCTTCTATGCAAAGAAAAAGCTTTCCACTTACTAAGAACAGGAACTTTCCTGTTAGCTGCACAAAAGCAAGACTGCTCCATTAAGATGAAACTTAAACCTCTTTGTATAAATTAAGTTTTTGGTTTCTATTTTTTTATCCTAGAACCTGTACAGAACAAGATGCTTCTGAAAGGAAGAATGTATACAGTGTCAAGCTTGCAAGATAAGCTTAGGTGAACTCTTCGATGTGTTTTTCCTTCCTCCCCTGCCCCTTGCCCCAGACAAACTACCAGTTTAATATCACATTAGGAACACAAGGACTCATCAGACGATTTATGTTTGCTTAGAAGCTGCTCTTTCTGTGTGTGTTATATACAATTATGCAACAGTATATAAAAAGTATAGGTCAAGAAAGTAAATCCATGAAGCTAGAGACTGTACAAGACTACAAATGAAACCTGGGTATGTCGCCATACTGACCCTCCACTTCCTAAAGTGTTTTGAGCTGATTTTGTCCTGAAGTCCTCTCTCACTGTTTGTTCATCCTGAGGTCAAAGATCTATGGAGTAAAAACTCAATTGCTCATTTGCAGGCGGCTGCACAGTAAAGGTATCCATACAATGAATGATCAGACACATTGTCTAGCTGTAGGTGACTCAGTTCATACTGTTTGCAACACACAAAAACTCATACCCTTGGAAAACTACCTGTAAAGGAAAGGCACATGCTCATGCTAAGAAGTAGCTATGTGTTTGGATGAACTAGGTCTCTTCCAAATTAAGTCAGTGATAGTGACCAAAATCAGCTGCTTTAAGCTGTCAGAAGTGGTTTGGCAGGGAGTTTTCCTGTTGTGAAGATCCCACTGCGTAACAATTTATTGGTCAGGCTCAATGTATGCCTTCTTCCCCAACTAATCTTCTGCCTTAACTCAAAGCACTTGCCTTTAAAACTACATTTATTGAAAAGCTGGTTTTAACTCTCCTCCTTACAAAGGTAAATTTGGAAAAGTACACATGAACCAGTGTAGCAACGTGACAAGAGTTACACAAGTCCTCCTTGTGAATAACAACTTTGAGAGCTATAAACTACTTCATTCATCTAAATGATTATTTAATCTTGGAAGCTGACAGTAAGTTCTTTGCCTACAGCATATTGAAAACTGACAGAGAGAGGGCATAGTAATGAGAATTTAATAGCAAAATAAATAATACAGAAGCTACTTCACTGATTGCATTATTATTATCCTGCTGAAGTCAGTAGTAAAGCTGTGCTCCCGACACCTGCAAGAGGAGCAGGGCTTCCCCCTGAGCACTACACGTCTGCAACAGGAAACACGTGGCCTTGGACAAGCGACCAGGCTGAACCCAGGGTGATGAGAAGATTGAAAAGGCAGCCTGCACGCCCTTCCCTCCATCAGTACTCTCGTGTACCAGCCATGAATGGAAAACAAATACCACTCCCAGACATTTTACAGCCCCAGTCTCAAGGGCATGACTTATCATTTCACTACGAATCATTGAAATAAAAATAACTGTGAATGGAATCATTATCTCTCTGTCCCAGAGGGCACTGCCAAGCCTCCAGCACCCAGGAGATGAAGAAAGCCTCCTTTCATGGTATCTGCCAACCTACCTTCTCTCTCATTTTGAGCCTCCTAGAGGTGTGTGACAGGCAAAAACCGCTTTGGTCTTCCAAGGCTGCTAACTTGCCTCTACCAATTACCAACCACCCAAGTTCTGCAGAGAGCTCAGCACTAGTGACATGATCTGCAAGCTCCCTGGCGAAGTGTTTTGCACATTTAATTGCCCAAGATCACTAAAGCCAGTTTATTGCAGCACTGCTTCCCCAAGGTTGGTTGGAATTGACCTGCAGGGCCGTTCTGTCAATACTTATGATAACAGTTAACAAATACAGCTAGAGCTTGGCACTATTACTAGAGAATATATTCTAGATCTCAGGTGATGGAATACACAGATCAGTATAATTCCCAGTACCAACCCACATAGGAAGGACAGGTTTTGATTGCCTGCTGAGACTAATACAGAACAATGCACACTCATACGTTGTTATATTGCTTTGCAGCAACTATCACTCTTTCAAAGATGATACATGTTTTGCAACATATGTGTTGTCCTATTCATTGCTCTCCCTCATGTTTCCATTTATGTTGTCTCGTTTGTAGGTTTCGAACCAGAATTTGGTATTGGAAAAACTATACTCTGTGACCACAATGTTTTCACCAATTCTGTGGTGTCTTTAAATCCAGTCTTGAGGATGTTGCAAAGTTTGACTTTCTGGCCCCTTTGTCTCCATAATCACCCTCATTTGTATGGATTTGTTCCTGACAATCTGTGAGACAAGGACAAGAACAGGCCACTTTTATTCACATGGACACACTCCTCTTTAAATGCCTCTCAGCCTTCAGAGTCTTGACGAGAGTGACCCATTCCAGCCTCCTTCAACCAGAAGGATGTTGGCATTTGTTGGCAAAACCCAGCGAGGAATAGTCTGACCACCAAACTGCTGCACTAACAAACACTCTCTCTGCCTTACACCATATCTAACGTTTTAGTCTAGATTTCAAACTCTCCTTTGAAAAGAAGAGTAAGTCTCAAATACTAACAACGTGTGTTAAATACATGTACCAAGAATATAATGTACTGGGTACATGGCAAAAAATATGCCTGATCACATATGGTGTCTGAAAAGTTAAAAAACAGACATTAACACTTACAAAACAAGAGCTCAATTAGAATAAAGGTTTACTAAACTCGACTTTTTCTAACATAGTATAAAATCTAACAGTGTTATCTCTGACATCCAAGTTAATTCTGTACTTCATTTTAGCATAGCAGCACAGTGTTCCTGACCTGCCAGCGTTGTGAATCCACCTGCCTCACAGCAATCCATCCCCGAAAAGACTGTACCGAGTCAGACAGGCCACCTTCCATTCTCCAGCGTACTTTTAAAAGGCAAATCATTGAGGCCTGCTTAACATGCGGGTCTCCTGCAGCTGCTGGCACTGTTTCCCTACCGCGCGTCTGCGATCCTCCCTGTGGCACAAGTTTCTTCAGAGCCGGATAGTCAAGGACCCACCCCGACAGAGAGATGCCCACAGCATATTTTAGAAAACTCCTATTTAACTCAGCCCATAACTGTAACACACAAAAGCTGGCACAGGTTAACCATGTGGTTTGCAACCCTGTTTGGAGACACCCCCTCAGAAGCGGGTTACAGGACCGAGAAGCCCGATCATGACCCCAGCTGTGCTGAAGGGGCCGGACGGGTCAAGAAGGAGCGCCCGGTCCCGCTCCTGTCCGCCCCCGCGCAGACACCCTGCGGCATCCCCGCGCCCCTTCCCGCTGTGGCAGAGGCAGCGACGCCTGGGAATTAGCCTGCAAACGGCAAAATAATCCTCGAAAACATACACGTATATACGAGTGTGCGTGTATGTATACATGTGCGCATGTACATGCTTTGCCAACTTCGGGGGCTCGCAGGCGATGCTGGGGGCTGCATGGGTTCGGGGAAACCCCACGACCCCGGTGCAGCACCCCAGAGCGTCGGTGGGTGAGAGAAGCAGCACTCGGCGAGGAGAGGGGGCGGCGGGGCCGCGCCGGCCCCTCGGTCCACGGCAGGAGGAGGAGATACCCCGAGCGGCAGCCCAATGGGAATAGTGGCGCTTCCCCTTCTCCCGTTTCCTCTCTCCACCCCCAGCCCCAGGCAGGGGAGGCGGGAGGCAGCAGCGCTGCAGCCCGGCCACCGGCGGGGCACGGGGCCAGAGGCAGCCCCGCACGGCCCCTTCTCCGCCTCCGCAGAAACACCTGCGGGGGAAAGGATGCCGGGAGGTGGCCGCCCCCCTCCGCGGGAGCGCGGGCTGGCTCCGGAGCCGCCCCAACGAGAAGGAGGAGGAGGAAGAGGAGAGGAAGAGAAAGGAGCAGGAGGGAAGTGGGGAAGTTGTGCCTTGCCCGCCCCGCCGAGAGCCGGAGCCATGGGCCCCGCCGGGGGGGCGCGGGCCGCCCCCTCGCTGCTGCTCTCGCTGCTGCTCGGAGCCTCGGCCCCGCTCTGGCTGCGGGCGGAGACGCTGGGTGAGTCCGGAGCCGGGCGGGGAGGGTCGGCAGGCGCGCCCCGGAGGCTCCCCGCGCCGGGGACGAGCGGAGGGGTGCTGCGGGCTGTCCCCGCCGTCCTCGCGAGCGTAGCCTGAGCTGCTCTCAGGACTGTATATAGCTGACCTGGTTAATCCTCGCCGGGTTTATCCCTGTGTCTGAGTAGCTGCGCGATTAAAGTGGTAACCAGCCCTACGGTAGATGTATACTACGGCTTGATCTTTGTTAAATAGGACTTTTTTT
>VZRS01002970.1:117214-199243 GCA_013398055.1 Ifrita kowaldi
TTTTTTTTTTTAATTAGTAAGTCAGATAAGCGGCGAAAAAGTCTCCGGCGACTTGCGCGCGGGAGTCAGGGAGAGGCCACCTGGGCGCCCGGCTGTGGCCGCGCCTCACCAGCCCCGGCGGGAGCCCCGGGCGCGGCGAGAGCACCGCGTCTGCTTGGGCCGGCAGCCCCTGTCCCACGGCTGCGTACAGGCAGCTCTGCTCTCCCTCTGCCTCGGTGAGAAAGTGAAATGCCCATACTCGTGCAGTGAGAAAGTTTCGTAGGAATCTCGAGGAAATGTTACGAGCCTTTTTGTGATAGTGCAGTTTGTTGCAATTAGGGTGCGGGTACTATTCTCTTTACCCCGTGTTTTTAAGCTTCCTGTGTAAATTACCAGTACAGCTGACATCTCCGACAGCGGAGTTGCAACCTCTTGGCTGTTGCATTGCGTGACCTGATGCATCCGTCTTAGAAGACTTCACTGGCAGCTACCGATAAAATAGTTAATACTGGAAACTAAGCATCATAATGAGCTTGACAATGCATTCAGAAAACTTAAAAGTCCCGTATTAATG
The DNA here is from genome assembly GCA_013398055.1 of Ifrita kowaldi. NCBI lineage: Eukaryota > Metazoa > Chordata > Aves > Passeriformes > Cinclosomatidae > Ifrita > Ifrita kowaldi. Next base: position 117,768 of record VZRS01002970.1, read on the forward strand.
TTCCGACTTGGCGGCAAATCCCAGAACCCAATGCTGTGCATTAGCATTGTATACAGGCATTGGCAGAAAGTACTTCGGCTGATTTATACCCGTTCTTCCCATAACCTCCTATTAACAGGGATTTCTGATATGCATCTCCACAAAAGGGAGAAGTTGGTATGAGTCGTGTTGCCACTTGCCGGCTTCATGGTAGCTTTGCTGTTCTGTCCTCAGTGTGCTGGGGTTCCGATTTGATATGTTCCAGGAAACATATGCAGCAAAGAAAAAACATTCCCTTAATCCCCTCTTTTCATCAGTATTTTGAGGGGGTTTTTTTGTTTGTTTTCTTTTTCACCAATGCTCGTCCCTCACTCAATGACAACAGGGAGAAGAAAGTCATTTGGGGAGCGAGTAAAAGTAAGTCTGCTGGGGATTTCGGGGGGTTTTGGTGCATACAGTAACACAGTAGTAAGTATGAACACCCCTTCTTGTCCGTATTCCCAAATTAATTGGTAAAAGCCCATTTGTTGTATTCATGTTAAAAATGTTTCTACTATCAAATCAACAGAATGGAAATATATTTTTTCTGGTTCTCTTTGGGCCAAACTCAGATTTACAAGATAGTCTGTCCAGTGTCTAGAAAGCAGAAAAGATGTTGATGCCCCCACCCCCCGCCTTTCATTTCTCCACGGGGGAAGTTTTTCTGTGTTTGTTTATTACTATTACCCTATAAATTAGGGGCTAAGTGTTCTAAAGTCACACCAGTGGAGAAAGGAGATAAGGATAAGTGGATACAAACTTCCTGTTACACAAGCTTCTTGACTTGATTTAAAAGTTGTAATGGAGCAGGAGAAGTGCCAGAGTGAATCAGCCTCGAGTTTCAGATAATTCTGTGTCACCACTGGTGTTTCCCACCAGCTGGTTCGAAGAAAGTTGCACTGGTTTAAGTGTATTGATTTGAAAATACCAATTTTTAAAAATGAAGCATTACATTTTTCTGACTCCTCATGAGCTGACTGCACAACATGCAGCCTTTACCTTCCTCTTAACTTTTTATTGAGAGGTGCTACAGAACAGGGATGAAGCGGCTGTTATATCTTCTGTTCTTTTTCTTCAGTTCCAAATTAAGGAAAGACCCCTTTTTTCACCGTGGCTCGGTTATTTCGGAGAATGGCTCATATCTGAGTGTGATTGTATAGAGTCCAGGTATCAGCATTCTTTCTGTTCTTGAAATATGTTAGATGGGTGTGTTGTCTGAGGCATCTATGAACGTGGAATTTTATTGTCCATAAAATGATAATAAGAAAGGCTGAGCATTAAGGGAAACTATTTTAATTAAAAAATATTTATAGGCTTAGTAGGTCTCACCTGGAAACAAATACTACATCTGAGTAATATATGGCTTTGGGATTTATAATAAAAGGCGGTTCTTTTCTCTTTTTATTCTGCTGTACGCTGGCCTTCTCCTGGTGTTTCAGTTGCCAGGTCTTTGCTGACAACTACAAAATATACCATGTTCCCTGTCTGCCAACCTCACACAGCCATCCCATGCCCTGGTATCTCTTCTAAAAATCTTCTCCAGCAGTTAGAACCCAAGGCAGAAGGGAGGCAAACCAGAACACATTATCTTTGCCTTTCACCATTCCCTGTTTTTCCTTCTGGTGTTGTTGAGCAAGACCTTGAACCATGTAGTTGTGAGCAGCAGAAATCAGAGTTGAATCTGAGTCTTTCAGAGTTTTGACTAATTTTCTATCAGATTTCTGGCCAGTAGGACTTAAAACTGACCCGAAGGTTGTTTGTTTGCAGGACGGCATAAGAGGAATGGGGATTTTAATCTATTAAGTACAAGACTTAAGCCACTGCTCTTGCTGTACCTCATTTATTTTCACTTCCAATAAGACACAGCTATGAAACTAGTTCATGTGGGATTTGCAGGTCTGCATCCAGGAGTGAGCTTTGCTTACCGTATTCCTGGATCTGTTGACAGTTTCACCCAATGCCCAGTTGGAAGAATCGATGGGGAGTAGACTTTTATATGTTTTGAGGAAAGACTGTTATTCAATGTGACAACAGTGTATCCAGTAATTACGAGAGATTATGCCTGTTCTCAGGGGCTTGCACAAAACCCTTGCTGAAGAGCACTGGTGTGATCATGCTAATCCACTTTGTACGCCCATTTCCAGCAGTTTGAAATGCAGATTGAGATGAATCTTTCTTGTATCCACCCCCCCCACCCCCCGCTTCAGTTTCTGAATATAAGTGATTGGTAAATTTTCAGTTTGTTTGCGTTTTGTCCTTATGTCTGTTTCCTTCCTTGGCTCCTTCTCTCTTGCCTTGGGAATGCTGACTAGAATTGCTAAAGAGGGAGGCAACAGTTTTCCAGTTGCAGTTCATAAGCAATGCGCGTACCCACCACAAGAAAACTGCAATGTTTTCAGTCACACAGACTTTGCTATAAATAGCTCTAAGCTCTTCATAAGTACTTCTCTTTAGGTTATCAGGGGATGTATTTGAAATGAAATCAAAGACGGGGAGGCCAGCAGGAGTCTTGCTGACAATGCAGGGAGGAAAAAGATGCTTTGGCAAAGTTGTTAGCTGCATGGCTGTTGAATCATATTTCATGAACATTATTTGTTGATTTGCATGTGCAAAAATATATTCATTTATATTTATCAAAACTGTGTTGCCTTTAGTCCACCTGAGTTACATAGGTAGCACAGTAAAAATTAGTTGGAAAAAATACCAACTTTGTGGACAGTCATGTTACTGTACAGTGATGTCTACGGTACCTTTTCAAAAGTATCTTGAGTACCAGGACTAGTATAGTTTTGAAAGCCCATCTGAGCTCTCACACCATGCCAAGAAGTGTGGTCCTGTGTGGTGGCAGGCACTGAAGTCCTCAGCATAGACATCACTGTAGTTTGGGGCTGGCTGCATCAGATCAGATGCTCTCCTGTGGCATGTACTCATCAACATATGGGTTTGCACCATCTGCTAAGAATAAAACAAGCCAGACAAAATCAAAATAAAATCCTTCTGAGTGGATTCAGTGGAATGGTGTTGGATCCTAACTAACTGCAATAAAAAATATTAATAGCAATGCATAAGAATGAGCACACAACTTCCCCAAAAGGTTTAATTAGTGTTACAGCTGGGAGTGGGAAACTTCAAACTGGGACAAGCTAATAGTGATGTTTAAATAAAAAAGGATAGTGGTTTGACTAGTTTTAAGTGTATACAGATACCTTCATTTTTGCTTTCAAAAGAAATTACAAACTATCTAATTAAACTGATTTTTGTCTGTGAAAATTGTGTGAGTGCTAAAGCCACATTTTTGAGGTTGGCTGTATGCTTGTACAGAGAGGCTGCCAGTAGTTTTGGTTAGGATTGTTGATCCTGTATAATTAAGCCTGGGAGCTGAGTGTTTTGAGGAGAGGAAGCATTTTGGTCTTTTGTTGCCTCTCTCCCTGTCTCTTCTTTTGACAGAGCCAGGACTTGCCTCTCAGGAGTTTCCTTCCAGGACATGAGGGCTAAGTTTGGTGTGGTGGTGGTTTCTCATCCTCTTTGGGCAAGATTTGCAGTCCCAGTGTGACCATATTCATTATTTCTGTTCCCCTGAGGGGATGGGGTTGTTGTCTGGTGGCAGCTCCATTCTGCTCCCTCATATAGGCACAGAGAAGGATGAGTGCACCCATGCTGTGCAGTATTTGCCCACCTCCAAACAGTTTCAGTAAAGGTGTTTTCAAGCACCATGATGAGGGACAGGAGAATAAATGGGGAAAGCAGAGCAGGGCAAGGCTAAAAACGCAGTCTCCAGGCCTCCTACACGACCAGGGTGTTAATTTTTATATTTATTATCATGCATTTTGGCCCAAGACACTTCTGTAATTACATTGCTGTTCATCAGGCATTTAGTTAAGTTTTAAAACATTGTTTCTTCCCTCAGTTGCTGCAGAAACCTCATATCCATCACAATTTCATTCCATGATGTTCAAGTGTCTGGCATTTCCACCACAAATTGTTCAACAATATTGGATTTCAGTCTAATGCTTTGACATTAAAGTTGAAGTCATGTTGATGTCATCTTCCAGATGTTCATGTCCTCTGAATAAAAATTTTGTTTGTTTGTTTTATTTTAAATTACAAAAACACATGGGGAATTCTGGATGCGATCCCTCATGCTATACAAAGGCCTGTGTGTGTCCTGTCAGAAATCAAACAAAACTTTTCTTCACGGAGTAGCAGCAGAGACTTCAAAAAGCTGGAAACACAGGTGGATTTCTTCACCCACCCGAACAGAATGGCTTTGTTATGTGCCTGAGCCTTGTTGTTGCAGCTGCACTAACTGTGCAGAAGGGAGATGTGTGGCTTCTGCCTGAAACTACTTGTATTTTGCTCTGGTGCCACACCAGTTCTGGGTTGGTGTGTTGTTTTGACTTAATAGTCAGCAGTGCCTCACTTGTAAAATGAACTCATAACAACAACAACAACAAAAAAAGTCCACACTTTGTCCTCCAGGTATGCAAAAATATACTTTAACTTGTAAAATAAGTTCAGGTATCCTGTGGGTCTCCCTCTGCTGGGATGCTTTAGCAGCAAGGTCCATGGCTCACATTCGAGCTGTTACCTTCCTTATTGTCTCAGCTTTCTCCCAAAGGCAGGGGTTTGTATTATCCCATGTTTTTTGTGTCAGCATGCTACTGGGGAATTGAAGTTCAAGTGCCTCTGAGCTACTGAAGGCTTTTTGGGTGGTCATAAGTGTTAACATTTTCAAACCCAAGGAGTCAGCACTTACTGATCTAGCAGTATTTTAGCACAGACAGAAGAGACGTGGTTAAACTCATGGTTAAGCTCCCAGTCCTTGCTAATGCTTGTGTTTTGAAAATTATCCACTTTTTTTTTTTTTTTAGATGAAACTTAGTTGCTGTGTTTTGTCGGTGGAAAGCAAAATGAAACTGTATCAAAATAAACTGAGCAGTTACACTGAGAGATTCACTCGGGTTGGTTGAAAAACTGTTCAGGCCTTTCTGCTGTAGCCTGTTTCAAAAATTGAAAATGTGATTGTTTAATACTACTGCTAATCGAAAAAATCTGATCCAAATGGAATTATGGAGTTTCATTAATGAAGTGGTGTACACAGGGTGGCATAAAATATCCTCCTCTCTGCTGTTTTCCACATCCATCAAGCAAACACCTTTTATGCAGTCTCATTAACGTGTCACAGAAATGATGCTGTGGGTCACGTGCGGTGCCACAGCCAACACTGTAGTACTTAAGTAATGATGTAGCTGCTTTCCTTTCTTTCTTTTCTTTTTTTTTTTTTTTTTTTAATTTAAAACATCTTTCACAGCAACTATATGTAACCACAATGAACTGGGAAGATCAAAAAAGTTTAAGGAGCTTCTGTACCTTTTTGGTTAGTACCTTGAGGATGAGTATCAAGTAGGCTGGTTGTGTGACGATACTGACAAAAGGCACTCCTTGCTTTCAGAGCATCAGGTCAGAGTAGTTCTTTGATTGTTTCTTCATCTTAGTTCAGTTAAATTTTGCTTCCATTCCTACTGGAGTTGCAAGAAACCATTTGTTGTTAGTTTGCAATAACCATGGAGGAAATAGTTTCTTAGGCACTGGGTTCACAGAGTCAAAAGACACAAAAAAAAATTGTCGTGCTGATAAATGACAATTATTGTTTCCATCACAAACAATTTTGTTTTCTCTTGAGACTTTTGTTGATTTACACCTTGGGGATAATGTGGTGTTTGTATAATTCACTTTGAGAAAAGTAGCATCCTTTCTCTTGTCCTTTTTTATTAATAAATTACATAGTCTGTCTAGGCATATGGGAATAAAAGGCGGACGCATGATTTTTCAAGTCAGGACAAGTTTGATTTCTAGAAAAAAAGGCCATCTTCCATCACTGATAACTGTCTATCTTGCTTGACTTGTATCACACTAACAAGGTAATTGCATATTAAAATAAGGGGAGTGTGTGATTTCATTCTATCATGTTCAGCCATTTCCTCTTGCCCAAATTAAAACTGTTTTGAAATCTTGCCTTCGCACCTGCTACTGTAACTGGAACAGCTCTGCTTCAGCCTCTCCTTACCCTGGTGTCTCCGAATTTCCTGTCCCTGTGGGTTTGTCAGCCCTTAGCACTGCTGTGAATATTCCTATTCCTGTGCAACCCAATATTCGAGTCTGGCCTTGAGCTTGCAGCATATGTTTCCCACACAGTCCAAATTTGGTGCAATATACTGTAAGTTAATCTTCAGTAAAGCATAGCGAAGAGAAAAACCTGGGAACAAAACAGATGGAGAAAGTAGAGCAAACAATTTGCATATATATGATATGGCTCTTAGTTAAGATTAGCATTTCCTACTTTGCCTGAAAAGTCCTTAATAAAAATCCAACTTCATGTTTGCCTCAAATCAGCAGAACTGGAGCAGATGCCCTAATGGCAAAATGTTCCCCCAACCCAGGGATAGCCCAGCACAGGGTGGGAGGGAGCTCCATCTTGTGCTCCAGCCCTGTGTTTTGACAGGTTTCTGGGACGCTGTAGGCAGAGGGGCAGGGAAGAAACTGCTGTCTGTGGGATATTTGTTCCCCATAGCCTGCACAGCTCTCAACCATCACCAGGGTCCAGAATGTGACCATCTTCCTATTTATTTACAGTCCTTCACGGTTCCTTCTGAGCATACAGTTATGAGAAGTGCTCAGGAATGGACTTGGTGCCTTCTCTGCACTTGCGGTACATTATGTGGACATAATATCTCATAGTAATCATTTATTTATTTAGAAAACAAAAAATCAGTTTCCCTTTTGCAAAAATGGGACTCAATGTTTAAGATTCCTCTGGAATTTCCATACATGTGTAGCTCCATTCTCATATCTGTCCAAACCCACACAACATTAAGATGTTGAGGTGGTCAATCACAGCAACATACCACCTTCAAGAAAGGAAAGCATTGAAAAATATTTAAATGCAGCTATGCAGTAAATAAAGAAATTACAAATCTCTTTTGTTTCAGCAGTTAAAAAGGCATAGAAGTTTTCTCACACCCACAAGCTCAAGAGTGCTGTATTTAGAGTGCTGAAAAGCAAATTCCAGTACTGAAGCTCGCTTCTCTGGCGGGCTACATTTGGGTATACTGCCTAAGTCCTGGAAGCAGTGACTAAAACATACTTATTTTTGACATGTACTCTGGTACTGTCTGTCTTTCACAGATTGCAATGGAACCAGATAGTGGTTCACATTTGTGTTAGTGTAAGTAAGACTTTACTACTTGTTCAGGTTTCAAACCTGCATGCTGAGTGTAAAGTTCTCTCTTAGTGGACATGCCTTCCTGTTGATAGAAGAAGTTGCTTATAAAGGAGATTTCTGCTTTCTTTTGACCTTTTAGCAGCTAAATAAATATAATCTCAGATCTTGCTAGGTTTTTGTCTTTGTGAACTTCTGCAAAGGTGAGAGAGGTTTCTGGGGTAGTAAAGGCTGCCCAGGTCAGTTATAGCAATCCTGCAAAGTCACTGCCATGTAGGTCAGCACAGCTGGAAAGATTTCCCTGGCTACTCCCAGATGGTTGTGCTGCAATGGCTAAAAACCTCTGACTTTGAGAAATGGTAGTATGGATGTGAGCTACATTGCTAGATGAGACATTCAGAAGGGTTGTCAGGGTTTTTTTTCTATACTTGGTGATGGCAATCCAACTAGTTACCAAAATAACTTTTCATATGTTTGAGGCAGAGCATCTCCTGAGGCTGGCTGCAGGGGACACCCTCAGGAAAGCCAGTTCCCAGCCACAGCCTGAATGGCTGCGGGGGTGATTGCAGCTGGGCATGCGGTGGGAATTTGTGATTTGTGGAACCGCCGTGGAACCAATTGGAGATCATTTGCTTCTTTCTCATTTCTACTTCAAGAGGCACATTGAAGTAAATAATGTCTGTGAAGAGGAGGGGAAAACATGCGGTTTGACCTTCTTCTCTTTTTGCATCCCTTTGAAGTTGGTAAGTAAATAATTTGGGCAACAAAATCAGCACTCCACAGTGCTCCTTTGTTTCTTCTGCTGCTCTACCTTCCCTTCCTGCTCTTGGACCTCCTGCCAGACACGACTTGGTTAGCTTGGGCAGCAAAATAAATGTCCTCAGGAACTGCTGCAGCACAGAGGATAAAATATTTCCTGACTTACTAATGGAGTTAAATTAAAATGCAACTCAAAGAAAATGTTTACATGCTATTGTTTTACCTTTTGCAATGGGGCATACTGTGAAATGGGGGACTTCTCCCCTTGAAAAGATATTAATACTAATTTAAAGGCCATGGAAGATGACAACTACTGCTTTTTTTTCCGGATGATTATAGACTTTCCTTAATTTTTAATGGTTTCTTTCATTATTTGAAAATTGTTTTTTCTGTATCCACAAAATATTGTGAAGGACCTAAAGCTGGACTTCTGAAAAAATCCTGCTGTGGATTTGTATACTTTTGAAGCAGGGCTCAGCCAGTTGCTTGGCTGGTGTAAATGGTATCTGCCCTGAATCCAGTGGCTTGTGAAATCCCCAAATGCATGGCTATTTCCTCCACTCCGCCTCCCCTCTGTGGCTCTGGGCTCCAGCACTGCTGGGGAGGAGGACTGGGGGTTCTCACCTGCCCAGCAATGTCTCAGGCCTGTTGTGTCGCCCTTTGTCTGAGCTCCCTTCCAGGAAAAGCACAAAGCTCTGGCACCTCACCATTCTCCGTGGAAGTGATGGGTTTAGGTTCCAGTTGCATGGAGGTGTCTCTTCTGTTGCTGATGCTCTTGACCCAGGTTTGGCAGCAGAGAGGTTAGAGATGAAGCACTTAACTCTGCATTTTACTCCATCACCTCAGAAAACAGTGAAGGCATGAACCCGTTTGTGTTTGCAGCATGCATGATTCTGTTAGTGATGAAGGTCAGAGGAGCTGTATGAAAACCTAAAGTGTTTTCAGACTACATCAGTGGATTTGGATGGCATCTGACAAGAAAACTTGGGTTTTCTCTGTCTTTTCTCCTATCCCACGTGAGCAGAGAGGGCACAGGTTTGACTGGAAGGAGTTGACTTCTTTTTTAGATACTTATCTGTTCTTATGCATAACTCAAATCTTATTTCAAACACAGATGCAAAACTCCTTGACTCAGTTACTATTGTAGCTTTTAATAAGCTGGAGTTATTACTTCAGTGAAAGCAATGTGGAAGATGAGGCAAATCTCTTTTCTCCTTGTGGGGCTCCTCATCAGGGCTCTCAGAGCCATAGGCTTGACTCAGTGGTGTTTTGTTCACTTTGACTGTGCCCATTTGCTGCAGTGGCTCTTCAAAAAATGCTGATTTTTAGGGCTGAATTCAGAATTTAGGTATTCTAATTCAGTTTTCTGCTCTCTCCTCGCAAAAGAAGAAGGAATGGGAAGGAAGATGGACAGACCATGATCTCCCAGCAGCTCTGCTTCCTGTCCTGCATGTGGAGTAGGGGGAGCTTGCCTCGTCCCAAGAACCGCCGTGAAGGTGGCCTTCGAAGGGATGTCAAACTGGGAGAGAGGAGGCAGGGAGGGAAATAAGGTTGCTTTGGGGGACTTTATCCCAGCTGAAAGAGTGGGCAGCCAATGGACATCAGGTAGCAATGCTCTATAACCAGGGAGACCAAGTGGGAAATGCTGTGGCCCCACAGGCCTCGTCCAATGGAATGGAAGAGGACAGGCAGCCGCAGGCTGGGGGCATGACTGTGCCTAGGTATAACACGTATTTAGCACTGGAGCGAGTCCAAGGCTGTGATGAATTGTTTCGTGAGGGCGAATCAGAAGGATGGAAAGGGCAGCTGTTTGCTGCCAGGATATTGTAGCAATGCTTTTGAAAATGCTTTGATATCACACTCTGTAACTGTTTTGTGGTTGGCCGAATCAACATGTTTCTGAAAGGTTCAGCACAAGTGAAACTTTTTATAGTACTTGTTTCAAAAACTGTAGCCTTTTCCCTATCTCAGAAGGGAATGTGCTGAGTGGCTGGACGAAGGCACCGCATGCGTCCACATGTGTGTGCAACCAAGGGGTGGAAAAGCCCAGGGAGCAGAGGAGAGAGACACCATGGCCCAGCTTGTATGCTGGGCGTAGGATGGGATGGAAGGACAGAGTCAGTCCTGTCAGGTGGTTCTGGGTGACAGGAGGGTACCCGAAGGAACCAGCATCATTTTCAGGGGTCTCTGTGCCGCTTCTGGCACCACCATCATTTTGCTAAAGCCCCAGTATCTGTCAGGGGCTGTGTCACAGGCAGCTCACAGGCTGGGGCCAGAGCTTGTTTGTGGGCATTGATTTCATCACCTCTGTCCTTCCTGGGCAGGTTAGATCCTGGAGGGGGCCCTCCTGCCTGTGTGCCATCAGCCACGGTCAGTCCCAGCCCAGACACAGAGATACTTCTCCACCTTGTCCCACGTGCATCCATCACACGCGTGTCTGAGCATGGGAATACCTGCCAGCCCCTTGGTATCTCCTCTTGCCCTCTCCACAGGCACATGTGCTGGTGTCTTCTGGTGGGGTCTCAGGTTTGGGTTTACAAACATGCACTGCTCTTGGCGAGCACCCTGTGAGAGAGGGCAAGGCGTGAGTAGTGTGCCCACTGCTGTGGCAGAAGGTGCCAGTTGTGGTTCTTGTTTCTAGGGGAGCTGTTTCCATCGTCTGCCATAAGAGATTATTTTTATCTCTGATAAACAGCCTTAATTCCAGTGCTGTGTGATCTTTGGTACAACCTGAATGTAGGCCAACAGGTGGTTGCCCACGATTCAGAGACCATGATCTTGGTCGTGATTCAAATGCCCGTGGGAACTTGTTCTACAGAACATTGATGTGTTTTCAACAACTCTTGGTGCTGAGGAGAGATTTTATTAAATCCAAGTACATTTAGATTCTCTGGTTGTTGAGTACCTTCTGCTCATACATGTTGCTTTGCTCCTGTCCAGTGAGAAGTGATGAAACCTGGATGTCTGAGGCAAGGCTGCCAGCTTCTTGCCAAATGGGGTGATAGAAAACGGTTCTCAGAAGTAATAAGAGACTATTTAGTGTCAGCAAGAAATTCTGTGTCAAACTGACTAGTTAAACAAACATATTTCCATCCAGAAGAACTGTGCCTATAGAAAGGAGTGTGACATCAGTTGTTTAAACCATAGTTTTCATAAGGACAAGGAGTTGTGTTCTCAACTCACTGTATCTGAAGTTTGGCCAACACATTTCTACTGAAAAATTAGAATTTCCCATGGAAAATAATAAGAACAAAACTAATGGCAGTATTGTTCACATTTTACATTTGAAAATGTGACTAAGGATATGCTTTGAATTCCTTACAACTTGCTTCCGTTTCTGAGCCCTTGTTATATAGTGATATTATATTTGTGAGTTTTTTACTAACATTTAGTCATTAATTCGCTCTTCAAATTGTCAGATCCTGACAATCCTTATTCTACCTTCCCTCTATACCTTCTGACTCCTTCTCTAGGGTGAGTTTTCAAGCAAATTTCAGTGTACCAGAGCAAAGAGAAAATCTCAATCTTGCTGAGAAACTCAGAATTCAGAGCTGCAGCCAGCCTTCTCTGTAAGAAACAATAGTTACTAGGACTTGGTCTGACTTCTTGGACATTACTTTGGTTCTCCTGGCAAACAAGCTTCTGTCATTAGCTTTCCTTTGTGGCAGGCAGGCAGAACTGAGGCAGAAAGGGATGTTATAGGTGCAGGCTGATGCTGAGCATTCCTCTCATCAGCTGCAGTGTTTGGATGGCCATGCTCCACCAGTGAAAAGTCAGAAAATAGCATTTATGCTTTCTTAGCTCAAAAGAAGTTCTGGTGTTAATACTCTTGCTCAAAGATAGATTTAACAAAAAAAAAAAAAGGAGTTTCCCTGGGAACAAGACCTTGTATAACCTCGACGGAGGAGGGTGGCAGGCTGAGGTCTCATGCACAGTTTTGCCTGTACACTTTCTGCAGAAATATAAGGCTCTGTGACCTGGACAGTCATCAAGGTCTTACCATGATAACAAGGTCTTTACGGTTTTTTGAGCAGCATTTTGCACCACAAGAGATCGTTGGCATTGTACAAAGGTGACACAGGCCAGAACATAGCCCAGTAAGATGAAGTCTTTGTGAACACTAGACTTTCCATTTTAAGGAATTCATCCCCATGTGGTTCTGTAACTTTCCCTTTGTTTTTCCTTTTCTCTCCTAATAAGGGTAAGTTGCAAACCAAGCTCAGTACTGTAGTTGCTTTATTCCAGCTAAAGTAAATGCTCATAGAAACATGCAGTTTAAATTAGAGGCCATGGGCAGTTCTTTTTTTACTGCACAGCAGTTGGCTACACAGGCATCAAGGCTGTCCTGTGTCCTGCTGGAAGTGATCTGGTTTTACACTGCCTGGACCTCTGTGGACGCCTCTCTCTATTCAGAAAGTTGATAGCTCATCTACCATAATGTTCTTTATATTTTCATTCCTAGTACCAGAAGTTTACATTAAAAAGTGATTTGCTGATGATACCAGCTTGCCTTTCATCTTGAGTATTTTCCTAGGCATCCTAAAATCAATAGTGCTTGGTTAAAAAACTTGAACAACTGGTGTTTTTTAAAGCATGTGGAAAAGGAGATCTGAAAAAAACATATTAAATATGTTTTATAGTGATATGATTTTGGATCTATATCTCCTATTCACCTCTATTCCCAGCATGAACCTACAACAAAAATAAATAGCAGGCAACAAAGCTAGTAGTAATGCCAAAGCTTCAAAATAAATGTGGTTGCTTGTGAAAAAGCAGTTGAGTGAGTTGGATGAAATGGCAGTGTAATTATACGGTAGCAAGTCAAAGTTTGATAGCTTGGAGCTTATCTTAGCACAGCATGCCACTTTCCCCTCAACCCTTGGTATGGCACATTTCTTTTTCAACACTTCATTCCTAGTTGTTCATTTTTAAATAATCCTATCAAACCTTAAGTTTCTTGTTCCTAATGATTTTGGAAGGAAATACAGATAGTAATTAAAATGGCACAGAGCGAAACAGTTTAACCAAAATATCCCCAGAAGTAAAATTTTGGGTAGTTAAAGTGAACATTGTGAATTCCCAGCTCTGCAGGATTCTTTATTTTGTTAACACTTCTTGGATTAGCTTCAGTTTTGCCGAGATAAAGGATAACAGTGTACAAGACTCCTATGGAAAGAGTGCCTATGCCCTAACTGACCTGAAACTGAGGACTGGCTGTTACATGCATGTGTATGTGACAGTAGTCCACTGTCACAAAAGTTTCCATTATTTGGAAGGTTGAGCAGAACAAAATGGCTTAAGCTTTAATATAGAAATTTTAAGTTACTAGTATGCTTTTAAATAGTTCAGTAAAAATTGCTTCCTTTAGTAGTCAAGGTCTCTTATCTGATCCCTGCTTCCTTCCCCCCTGGGGATGCTTCCTGTTTTCCATGTCATTCCACACATCTCCCCATGTATTTCCATGCGCCTTTTCCTGTTGTCCTCTGATCTGCTGCAGCTGCTCCTCAGATGCCTCTCCACCAAGGAAAGGTTCCAAAGCCGAGCTGGCTCCTATACAATGCCATGAAGACACACTTTGAGGACACCTACCCTCAGCCCTTGAGCAAGGAGGCAGCAGCATGTGCATTCCTGGGCTTGCTGCTGCAAAGTAGCCTGTGTACCATTAACAATGCACACCCCACTTTGGAGCTGCCTCTTGTGTCTTCACCTTGTCCCCCGTGCTGTTGGTACTGTGCAAGGGGCACAAGAAAAACAACAGGAAAATAAGATGTGTCAGGTCTGTGACAGTAAAATCATGACTGTGCTTTCATGTATGACTCTGTTACCCTCTCTATGATGGCTACTGCTATGGAAATAAAATGCTGACTGATAATTGGGAGAAAATTATTTAAGGAAGTATCCTGCTTCTTACATGTGGAATTGCATCATCAGGGAGTCAATAGGGTTTGGCTGTAAAGTAGAAAGCCAGAGAGACACTGTCTGTACATTACTGTCAAATACACCCTAGTTCACGACTGTTTCCAACCCTCCTTTCTACTGCTTTGCAATAGAAACATGACTTTATTTCAGTTACCTGTGTTCCAACAACAGCAGAACTGAGGTGGAGTATTACCAAATACTTACTTGAAAGGGAAAAGTGCACGAGACATGATTAGGTAGCCAGTATTTTCTTACATGTTTTTTATTGAGGAATACTTTTTGTTTCTCTTCCTTTTTGTTCTCCCACTGCAGGGGACGGATGTGGGCACACAGTGATGTATCAAGACAGTGGGACGCTGGCATCCAAGAACTATCCTGGGACATACCCAAACTACACTCTTTGTGAGAAAAAAATCCAAGTGCCTCCAGGAAAACGCCTGATCTTGAAAATTGGAGACCTGGATATCGAATCACAGAAATGCGAGTCTGGCTATGGCTACCTTACCATCGAGAGCTCTTCAACGTCTCATGGTATGTAAGAGACAAGGCCATGGTTGATGCATGAACTGGTAGAAGTGTGAGTAAAAGGCAGCTTAGCAAAATGCAAGAAATGTCAGTCGTCTCCTCCTCCTTTTTGTATGCAAGTGTGTCGTTCTCTGTGTGGGAAGCCATTGTCCCGCTGTGTGTAGTTCTGCCAAGGCTGAGGGTGCTGCCGTGCTGTGCTGCAGAGGGGCTGCTGGGGCTCTGGCACAGCAGCCCTGTGGGCTCTGCCTTCAGTCCTGCAGAGCTGGACCATCACCGTTTTGGTACAGCAAGTCCGTACATCCTTATCAGCCCTCTACCCTTCTTGTGTAGGGAAAGATATTCCTCACAAGTTAGACAAAGATGAGAAACTGGAGTCAATGATCCTGTGTGTCTATTCTAGGCAGTCCATGGCTCAGAGAGGAGATAACTTTTATTATTGCTAGCTGTTAGCCACCACACTAATGTACAGGCTTTAATACTTGCAGATACTAAATGTATTCAGCCAGACTGCACTCTTGTAAGAGATTTGCACAGGAAGATAAGTAAACAATCTGCTATAGCTGTGCACTTAAAACAATCATAACAGCAACAGGATTCTCCCCACAGAGAGCCTGAGGCCTTCCTCAGAATGGTTTTCTGAGCCAGTTGTCACTGAAACTTGTGATCTGCGCTTTCTAGAAGAGTCATGTGCCCTTTTTCAGAAGTCCAATTTAAATTCAAAGCTGCAAGGAGTTCTACAATGTAGGAATAAACGCCTGAATTGACAGTTCATAAAGTTTTGCCTGCTGGGAGTGGGCTTTGTAGCCCTTTAGTCAGCTGAGGCTAGGTGTGCTGTACTGGACTTCACAAGCAGAATGGATTCAAGGTAAAAATGTGATGAAGATATGAGCAGCACAGAGCCTCTGCAGGTTTTCCACCTCACCACTTGGCTCAGGAAAGTATGTGGTTCTGCAAAGATTAGATCTCATAGGATATCTTAGTAATAAGGAGGGTTGATTGCCTTTCGTTTATCAGCGTGGTAGGCTTATCACTCATCTGGTAAGAGAAGATCAAGTGAGGTATTAAAGGCTTGCTCACAAAGGAAGGTAAAGGTAATTATTGTTCTCGTGGGGGAGGTATTACGTTTTGAAACAAGCTTCACTAAGAGTGGGCAGTGACATGCTGATATCTAAGCCTGCACAGAGCTTGATTTGAGGCATAAGAAACTTCATGTTCATGTATGCTGGGATTTTTTTAATGTTATTTATTTATTTCTTCACTATGAGAGTGGTGAGGCACTGGATGAGGTTGCCCAGAGAAGTTGTGGGTGTACCATCCCTGGAAATGTTCAAGGCCAGGTTGGATGGAGACCTGACTAACCTAATCTAATGGAAGGTCCCTGCCCATGTCAGGGAGGGTTGGAATTAGATGCTCTTTAAGATCCCTTACAACCAAAGCCATTCTATGGTTCTGTGATCCATTTCATAACTAAGTAATGAGTTGTGTTCACCTTAAGCAGTTTGTCTGTACTTGGCAGTAAGAAGTAGGTGGTTAATAATGCACTAACATATCTTTGTATAATTTTTATTGATACTATCTTGACATGTCTCATCTAAGAATCTTCTCAGAAACAGGGATAAATCAATATATTGTTTTTTGAAGTGAAAAATGAAGCTTGGATGTTGATTGAAATGCTGGCTCCTCACAGATCAGCCTGAAAGCATCTTCACATCATTTATCCTGCAGTTATTCAGCCTATAAGCACAGAATAGCTGTGTATTATGCAATCAAGTCCACGTAATTAGTTTTTTTAGAGTATTCCCACACCCATTTTCAGATCTGGTTGGTAATGTCTGATGCATGTGGACTATAATTTGCATTCTCAGTAATGAACTGCACAATTAGCAGATTTTGGTCATATCTGATTAAACCAGTTTAACAGTTTAGGCAGACATACCATCTGTAATGATTTTTTGTGGTCTGCAGCTCACTGTAAACTTTCCTACTGGCATTACCTACAGAGTCTCTGTTCTATGTTCAGGCAAATACATAGAGAATGGATGTGGAGATAGTTCTGTAGGCATAAATTCATGATGTTGCTTATGTTTTAAAAGACATGTGAATTCTTAGATGAGATCAGATCTTCTCTAAGTCATTTTTTTTCAACCATCTTGCTGTAGCTTTGGGTTTCAATATGCATTTGTGCAAGCAAAAGAAGCCCTGTGAATAAGCACTGCTACATCCATTCAGCCTGCTAAGTGTCCTTTTAGACAGCTGTTTCTGAACTCAGACCTCCTCTTTGCAACCCTTCTCTCTTCATGAACATCTACAGGCAGGTCAACATCTTCCCTCTAGCCAAGGAGATACTGACCTTAACCATCAAAATTCTTTTCATGGGATGATGAAGAGTTGAAAATATTTTGCAAGCCCTGGAAACACCTGAGCAATTAAAAACTAATCTCAGTGTGTTTTCTGTACTTGACCTCGATTTAAAAAGGGAAATCTTAAAAAGAAACGTATGAAAGCTGGCAGTGTGAATACTGCTCATGTTTCAAATTAGGCTGAGCAGCCTTTGCTCTTTATTTAGGAGGTTTGCAATTACAAGACAATAAGGTCCAAAGGGAAATATGTTTTAAATATCATGCTGATCTCTTCAGCCCTACGGAAGACAACAGCATGAATGTCAGTATGAGTACAAATACCTGTTGAAGAGTACATCTGAAGCTTAGAAAATTGGTCAGAGGCAAAAGACTAGATTATGCGTACGAACATAAAATTAGTGTGAAGAAGACTCCAGATGATAAAGTATTGTTTTCCTTTCAGATTTCTTCCAGTCTTTACTTTTAACTGTGATTCATTCATCATTATAACCGTCTGCAGGGATTGTTGCAATACAGCAAGGGGTAGCTCAATTTGTCTTTGGGGTATTTATGTTCCATGCAGTAAAGGGAAGCTGTTAAATACAAATGAACAGATTAATTGATTTATGTTACTTTTGTTAGTTGGTGACTACTTACATGCAAATTTTATTTAAGTTCAAGACATTCCTTGAATTCTGTAGACGGAGAAGGGTATGTTTCATTCCTAGAAAAGCATGTAGTATTGTGTATGCTGATCTACTGAATCCTTTCTCAGTCTCAACTAAGACAAAAATGTGACACTACAGTTCTTCTCACCTTTAGTACTTCTCAGCTTTGATGGACCTGTGAAAGCAGCTATTGAATTTAGATTTCTCCAATATTGCAATTAAAAGATGATAATTAAATAATCTCAAAGAAGCTCTAAACTGGAGTCATACAGCACCTGAACACTGTATCTCTGAGTTATTACACTGCAAATTATTTTCTTTAGTGTTCACTGGAGGAAGGAACCTGCAGCGAGCCTTTTCTTTCAAGCTGTTAGCTCTGTATCCAGACGTAGACGTGAAAATATTAATCATCAGTCAGCAAAGGGAGTCTAACACCCATTTTGGTGAAACTGAGTCACCTTTGTCTGACAAACATTTTAATATTAGCACAGCTTCGCACGTGTTGTCTCTAGGAGAAATAAATAGATGATCATGTTCTGTTTCAAAGGAACAGTTTTTCACTGGATTAAAATATGGTGAGTTTTGTCCCACAGAAAATTAGTATGAACGTAATCTCACAGTGCAGACAAGGTGCAGCCTTTACTGAAATGCTTTTCTTCTCAAGTTAATTGCATTATCTGAGCATATTAAAAATACTGAGCTCTGAAGTAGAGCTTCTGATTTTTTAATTAGTTAAAGGGATATGTGAAAACAAGATTAACCATGTCAGCCCTGTAGCTCTCAAGAACAAAATTTGCACTACTTATGAAAGTGGATCATAAATGTTCTAAAAGTTTGACAGGAACTGCTTTTAGTCTGCTTCTTTTCATGTCTCTATCAGATTTCTGTACCTCTTTTGACCCCTTTTTCTTGCTTTTTTCTATCTCTTTCCCCATCTAATGGCTTAGTATTTTTTCCCTTAATTTTGTGAGATGATCATCAGTCTTGACTGGAGAGAAAGACGAAAGAAGAGATAAGTGCCTACTTACTTCCTCATTCGCTTGCAGTCAGTAGGAGGTTGATGTGTTCCTCTGGGGTGGATGTCAGAGCTGCTGAGTGACTAGTAATAATTTGGAGAGTTAGTGCAGTTGACTTGTTCTTGCATAATTTACAGCTAGTAACTAACATGAAATAGAGAATTTACTGAAAATGCTTTCTTCTCCCCACACCCCATCACTAAGGTACAGAGTACCTTCGGATGCCTCCTACCTGTCATTATGACTTGAGGGGATTCATCAAACCAGTCACTCCTTATTATGTATTGAAATAAATATTTTGTTTGAATAAAGGGTGTGTCCAGGTTTCTTTTTCATCCCTCAAAGGAAACTTGTTATTACTGTATTGTTTCTGGTATTTCAGGAAACCCAGAGAAATGCCCAGACAAGTTCTTGCTGAAGATCAAGTTGAGCAGTTTCTTAACAGTCAAAATGCTTTTAACAGTTGGGTTTCGCCTGAGTGGTTGCAGTATCCTGAATTTTCAGCTTTGGAAGGATTGATGTAACAAAGAATGTCAGCGTTTTGTTTTATCAAGTTGACCTTTTTTTTTGTTAGCTGCATATAATGTATTCTCTGGTTTTTGCTAAACTACAGTTCTTCACTCATGATTCCTGGTTGTTGCTGTGCTTCTGTCTTTGGATTTGGCTTAAACCACAACAGTATTAAAAGGGGGGATCTCACCTGAGGTCAAGCAGGCAGACCTACAACCTGCGCAGGTGGCCGAGATGCTCCATTTCAAAATTGTGATTACTTCCCCAGCCTAACTCAGATGTCTTTTTCTTTATTGCAGTCTTTTGCAACCCTTTGGAAATGTTAACTGAGAGTTATATTTGTTTTTCCTTAAACAAGAAGTGCTTACCACTCAGCCTGAGGTCAGACTGTGTTGCGCAGAGTTAAGTGTTGAATAACCAGGCTGTCTCATCCTGACTACTCTGTCATCTCATATCTGCCAAGAATTAAACACCACCTTCCCCGCACCCTGCAAGGAAGCAGCAGCACCTTTTGTCTCCTGGCATGCCCTTGCAGGGTCCTGCTGGTTCCCACTGCACATGTGCATGTCAGGGTTGGAGCAAAGAGGAACTCTCTTGGTAACAGGAAGAGGAATAGTTACTGCTTATCAAAGTATTTGTGTGAATGTGGGATGGAGATGACTTTTGAGAGTGCAGGTGTTTTCATACAACAGATCCTTGCTGGTTTTGTGAGCTATTTGTGAAAGGCTTGCACTCTGGATAAGTTTTCAGCTCTGAAGTGAAACAAGTGTAATCCGTGTTCATCATATCCCTGTCTTTCCTCAGATACTGAGATAATTCCACATTGATTTATTTGAGAAAAGGCTACAATTTAAAACATTATTTTCCCCAAACAAATGCATTAAGACATGATAATCCTTTAGAAGCACATCCATGGATTGTTGCTGCACCTTGCCTGCCAACCACAGCTTACTCTGCAAGTAAAGACTGAAAAAAGGGAGAAGATTCTCTGTTGAACAGAGGCCATCATGATTTAATATCCAAACCAAGTTTCTTCAAGACCTCTGCAAATGTCAAGCTGTGGTTTTCAAATGAAGCTGAGGAATTTGAAAGCAGAATGAGCATAGTGAACTGGCCATTCAATAGCTGAAGAGGGAAAGAGTTGCTGCTGAAAGGAAGCAAAAGCCTTATAGAACAGGCAGAAAGTATCAAGAACTAGAGAAACGAACAGCATGTAGGCACTGCCAGCTGGTGTGAAAGAAGACAGTCCTCTGGGCACAGTACTTCTTAAGGGAAGTAGAAAAAATAATGGAACATAATTCAACAAAGAAAGCTCAGGAGCTGTGCCAGAGCCTGGTTGACAGTAGAAGTAAACTAGACCTCATAAAACCAGACAATGCTGTAAAGATCATCAGATTTGCAAAACAACACTATTATGAAAAGACAAAAGCAGTAGGCCATTGCTAACGTTTAAAAAATAAACAACACGTAAAATAGTCTCTTTAGTCTCCAGAGGGGCCAGCCAAAGGATATCCATGAGACAATTTACTGTGTATCTTGCAGGATGTTAATACTGCTTGGAGACAGTGATTCCAAAATAAAAGTGTTTTATTTAAGCCACCTAAACCATACCAACAGATCAAATGTTCTGGATGAAAGGCATTAAAAGTTAGTTTAATTGTGGAGAATATTACATTTAGTATACTTGAAATCCTTAGATGCCTAATATCTCTCCTGCAGTATTTTTTTTTATATATATATAAATAAAAGGAATCTGGAGTGAACAGACGGAACCACAGTTGGGTCAACTTCTTAATGAGACAAGGAAAGAAGAAAAGGCCCTGGCCTCTAGATACAGTAATGTTGAAATATGGAGAACACCTACTCAGTTTCATCACATGTAACACATCTGTTTATTAAATCAAACTCTTTCCTTTGTTCTTATAAACAAACCAAATAATCCTGCCTACTTACCCCAGCAGAGCTCCAGCCAAGTCACTTTAACAGGAAGCTGAGAGAGATCAACATTCATGACTCGTTTTTCAAGCTGAATATGCAAAACAACCCACCTCACAACTAACATTAGAAGATGAAAAACTGATAACGTGATCTGGCAGTTCTCAAAAGGGATCTTTAAAAACTTCTGGCTAAGTCCCAGGTTTAGGAATTAAATATTTATCCAGAGTCAAGTCCAAATGCTGCAGTAAAAATTAACGGCCTTATAAGCAAGTTTCTTATTCTCATACAGGGGCTTTCTCCATCATCCCTCATCTTCACTGTGGTTGTGCACTATTCATATGGACAGCCCAGGGAAATCAATAAATCCCAGGTGGAATGGACAGACAAGATGGGGAGCACATATGAATGAGTTTTAAAAGTAAACAATGAAAGTATTTTTGTCACCTCAATTGCAAGTGGAAAATACTGAGTAGTTTAAATACAGTTTTCAGATGAAGTCTAATGTGCACAGATGCTGACTGGGTTTAGTCTTCTAATGTCTATAAACTCTCACAATATATGTATTTGAGGTAATAGTGGGTCAATGGAGAGCAAACCTACCAGCCACTACTGTGTCTATAGCAAGTGCATCTAATCAGGCACCCCACAAGCCAAAATGCAGAGACCCTGGGAGACTGTCCTGTCTCTGGCTTTACAACATGAAAGGAAATAGAGGACTGATGTGTGGAAGTGCATGGGAAAGAGTACATAAAAACAAGAATGTTATTTTTCTAAAGAAAATTTAAAAACAGATGAAAACATAAAATTCTCTCATCAGTCAAAACTGAACCCAAAGAATTGTCTTAACCCTGAATCAGTTTTATTTTCTAAACATTGCTAGTTGACCCCTTAGTGAGTTTCCTGGAAGACCATCAATATAAAATAAATTGATTAGGGGAGAAATGGGAATTTGAAGTTAAAAAGGCCACTCTGGAAAGACTTAGCAAAATGGAGAGGGGTGCTGCTTAACCAAACCCAACATTATTAGGTAAATCAAAACCAGATTGTACACATATCTAATTCTTTCAGGGAGTAAAGAACCTCTGGGTCAAACTGGCGTCTGATCAGTTTCTCTAAGAACAGCAATATAGGGGTGAGATAGTGCTTACACTTTTTCCTGAACCCCACCTCTCAGCACTTATTTCTCTATGGGATAATATGGAAATAAACTCTGCTAGATCCTAGGCAGGTCTTAGGACCTGACAGTGTAGTGCTGATATTGCCTTACCTGAATCACTGAGGAGAAATACATTGAAGTGTTTTGCAGGGCTTTCTCAGTTGGCAACAAAAGAACAAGTGAATGTTCTGCACTATTAATGAATTCCACCCCCCAACACACCTTACTTTTCTCTTACAAATCTTTGCAGAAAACTTATAAACCTTTGGAAGATTCCTTCCTTGAGTATATACTCTTTCTTGCTTCTATATCCTTTAAGGAATTAAACCTAGGCTCCCTTTATTTTGAGCTACCCATGGGAATCTCTTGGTACACCAGAACTGCTCTCGGCAGAAAATAACTACAGCCTGGTGACCTTTTTGGATTTATTACTTAAGAGAAGAAACTTGTCTTTAGATACTGAATGTTGGTTTCTTAAGCTGATGGCTTCTGAATTTCCTGCTTTAATTTGGATTATACAGCTCTATGTGTCTAGACTATTTTGTATTTTATTTTATTTCATTGGTTTTGCTCATGATGTATGATTTGTTTGTATAATTATCTGGAACGTATGCAGACTTGCTACTGGAGGAGTCACTCATCCCTGATCCAGCTGATATGTGGTTGAGTGAATCAGCCATCTAAATTATACCTCCAGAGTAGATAGGTCACTGCCAATCGCTGCAAGAGAGAAAGCCAAAGAACACTTGTGAGAAAATATGTAGAGACAGTCCTTGAGAGAAGAAAAGGACTAAAGCTTTCTCAGGTGTTTTATTTTGAAGACATGCAATGCTCCCTGTCTTTTCCCCCTCTTTCTCTCTCTCTCTCTCAAAAAAGTATCTAAGCTAGCACTTTACTTCTCCCACTGCAACCTGACACAAAAGACCTTCTCAAATAAATCACTCGTGCAGTTGTCTGGTATGACACAGTGTCAGATGCTGTCTTTTTGATAAGTTCATTTCCTAAGCAATTTGTTTAACCCTTTTTACAGGCATTGTTTTCTCTGACTAAGTCGTGAGTCATTTTTCAACACATGAGTACTCCAGGGAAATGTCACACTTGTCGCTTGTTTCTCTGCCTGCCTGGCTTCACCATATGATTTTTATAAGCCAAAAGGACAAGAGTTCCTCCTTTTGTTTGTCCCATTCTGCTGACAGCTGGCTGTCGTTGGCTCCGATTGGGCTACTCTATAGGCTGACCTTTTAGTTGTTATAAGGCAAATGAAGTACTTGGAAAAGAGCCCCTTCCCTAACCCAGAGTATCAGGCAAAATGAAGAAGCTTTTAGGAGCCTGTTACGATGGGTATCACTCATCAAATTTGTGTCATGATGTGAATGTAATTTCTCATGTCTCAGAAGTCAGTTCCAAGTTGCCCTAAAGTAGACACCACCACCGAGATGAGGTTGTCTGGGAAAAATCAAAGTGATCATTTTTCATCCCAAAGACTTGCTTTAGGACACAAAAGCTGTCATTCACCTCAACAGAACAGATGGGCTGAGGGCTTGTAAAGGGTTATTTGGGTTTTTTTTTCCTCTGGGGAGAAAAGTCTGTTTGCCATCTTACAAAAACCTCTTCTTTGCCGTTTATATTGTAAACAGGCTCATAAATTTGAACAAATATATCCAAACTGCTTTGAATTTTCTGTATTATCTGTGCCTCAGGGCAGCTAGGGACAAGTGTTTGCACCCAGGTACAGTGACAGAAGGCAAGTGCAAAGACTGTGGCAGTCTCAAAGGAACACTCCCCTTGGGAACTGACTTTCTGAGGAAGCAAATGTAATTACTAGGAGTCCTGGGCACGCCTGCTGTCACAAGAAAGGCGTGTCCCAAAGACTTTTCCAGGATACTGCAGTTGGCAGCTATAAAACCCTTATCTAATTCATTGTAAGCACAAGGCTGTTGTCTCCCTGTCCCACTCCCTTCATCTTCCCCTTTCTCTCCCTCTTTTTTTTTGTTAAAAACTCTAGAGACTCAAACCGTGTACTTCCATGGTCTAATGGTATTTTTAAAGGGAAAAGGATTAAGAAATGCTCTAAGGGAAGTGCTACTGCCTTGTAGTACAATTTGGCTTGTGGCACGCAGGTCCTTGAAAACCAGGTGCTCTGTTTCTGATCTTAATCCTTCCCAACTGGCTGCTGTGCCACAATGGCATGAGCTGTGTTTGTTTGGAGGGTTTATCTTGGGGACCCTGCCTAGATCCCTTGGATTGCTTTTGAATGTAGTGTCATTTTCTCTAATGAGTTACTGCTGGTTGTAAGCACGCTATACTTCCAAGGTCAAAGGGCATTAATCTTTCTCTTAAGGCTCATGCAATGAGAAACGTGGATGCTGGAATAGCTGCCATGGAGAGACAACTGGATCCTGGCCACTCCTTGTCAGGGTAACTTTAGAGGTCATAGCCATAAAGGACTGAAGCCAAAACCCTTTTGTCAACATTTGGATTGGTACTGAAAGAGAATGAGTGTGTTATGAAATTCTTCGCTAATCATGAGAATATTCCAGCCTAATTATGTCATCTAAACCTTTGAAATCTTCTTTGTTCTGTCTGTAGGGCCGTACTGTGGTAACGTGATGCCTGTCCCCAAAGAAATCATTCTAGATAGCAATGAGGCAACTATTCACTTTGAGAGTGGATCCCACGTGTCAGGACGAGGCTTTCTGCTGTCCTATGCCAGCAGTGATCATCCAGGTAAGGTGAAATCCAAAAGCAGTAGAAGATTAGTGGCATAATCTCCCCTATTTAATTATAATCTCTACACACATAGAGCTTTAGGGTCAATGTTCGTTCCTAAGTATTTCCAGATTAGCATGAGCCATGGTACTTTTAATAGCATGTGTGCAAGTAACAGTTGTAACATTGACCAGACATAGTAGCTGCTGAAATCCTACCTAGACCATTTGGAATACAAGCCCAATGGAGGGGAAAACAGTGCCTTCTACTTGAAGCTCTGCTGTGTTTTGAGCTCCAGCATCCACCACACTGTGAGAGAATGGAGGGGTAGGAGAGATTAAAGTTTTCGTTCCCACATTTAATGTTCTGGAGGTCTGTTCAGCTTTTAAGAAGGCGTAAAGCATTAGAAGAGTAGAAGAGGGAGTTGAAAAGAATGAGAGAAAGCCATAGCTGTTGCTTCCAGTCCAATAAAATTGTTTAAGTATTATACAGAGAGGTCTTTAAATGTAATTTCATGTTCTGCCAAATATTTGTCTGTATTTTTACATCCTACAATGGGAATTGACATTTGCAAACTTTTCACAGATCTAATCACCTGTTTGGAACGAGCAAACCACTACACAAAGGCTGAATTCAGGTAAAGAGGGTTTGCAGCTCTGCATTCTGGTTTGCTCTGCTGTATCTGTCAACTGGTTCAATTGTCACAAAATGTTAAACAGTCTTGTTTTTCTGGAGAGGTGAATTTTTTTGAGTTCCAATGCTGTAATGGTCTAATGCCTGGTTGTGAGAAGCAGCAGTGTAGAATGGAAGTCTGTGGCCCAGAAAAATGATGGAATGGAGTTGCAGAGCTCTCAGCAATTCTCATTAACAGCATACATATACATGGCATATGTAAAAAGAGTTTCCACTTTGAAATTCAAAGTAGCCTCACATTCCAGTGCTTCCTCTGGGATCAGATCACGTCCCAGCTGATCCAAGATTATCTGAGGACAAGCTATAATTTCTCGGTTCCTTGAACTTTGTGATAGGTTTGAAATGGTAATAAATTGTGCTCTTCTGGCTGCTGTCTGGATGTGCATATAGGCTTCTTATCTTACTCTGAAAACTTGTGTGGTAGCATTTCTAGAATGAGAGAATTAAACAGAAATAAATGCCCTTGCAAAACTGCTTTTCTGGTTCTTTGTGTGCTGCTGTGTTCAGTCCACCTATGAACTCAAGACCCCATTTATTTAGCTCCTAGACTCACAGAGCATCAGCCAGAAATTACTGCTAAAATATTTATTGGTTTGAGAGCATTTCTTTTGCAGGAGTTTGTTTGTGTGTTTTGTCACTACACTTCATGTCTTAAACAAGCCTTTCTTCTCTCACTACAGCAGATACTGTCCTGCTGGCTGCAGAGACATAGCAGGTGACATTTCTGGAAATATTGGAGAAGGATACAGAGATGTAAGTACACAGGATAAAGAGGGGAAATTTATAAAGGCAAAAGAAACAAGAATAGAACAACTTGGTTTCAACTTTTGCTGCTTGACTTTTGTCAATAATTCTTCTGGGCTGTTTTGCTATACCTTTTATTATCAGTATATAAGTAAGTTATCAGTATGTAAGCACACAGAGAGGCTTTTCAAACAGACAAATCAATTGTGTAAGAACAAAGTCCACTGACTGCCAAATATACCTACTGACTTGTGGTTTCTGGCTTTCTGGAAAAAGCCTGCCTAGTGTTTGTCCTTCTTGAGGTAGTGCTCATCCATGTAGGAAATATTCCTATGATTTTAGCTTTTACTTGTTTGGTGTCCACATGTGAAAAAAATAAATTTCAGTAACACATGGGTTTTCTTTAGGATTATGCCTGCACTATCCTAGCACCTGCACTGAGGTGAAATAAATATTACACATTACCTAATCACATCCCACTGATAACTACTAACCTTTTGGGTTGTTTTAACTTCTTGTTCTTTAAACTCAAAAAAGTTGAAATGGTTGCATTTATCCACAGCTCATATCACTCAGAGCTCTGCCCTCTCTGTGCCCCTTGCCCTGGACTCTTCTCCTGTCATGCCTGTGAAACCTTTACCTTTCTTGCAGAGGAGTAAGCCTAGTCATACCGCTGAAGAAAAATCCCACCCTATCATCATTGCTGAGTTCCCAAAAAGTCAGTGCTCATGTTTAACCTGTTCATCCAGTTATTCTAGTGTGCTGGCTCCAGCCTGGAAAGTGGCAGAGCTGAAGAAACAAAGAAATGCCACGTTACATTCTCATTAGCTGAAGTTATTCTGCCCTTGGTTCCAATGATTAGGGCAGAAAAGCAGCACATGGCGTGACCTCACGCAGATTTTATCTGCACTGAGGAATTTGCAAAAGAAATTTTCCCCACACCATTAAGGAGGATTTTCTGATGGGAAGAACCTGCAGGGCTTCCCTGGAGATGTGCTGCCTTTGTGCCACCACTCTCCCCATCCCTCCCTGGAGGGGACAGCCCAGCACCCCAGCTTGTCCAGTAGCACAGCCCAAACTGGGCCAGTGTGAACCCAACCATCCTGTGCCTGCAGCCCCTAGGAAAGTCTCCTTTGTACTTTTCTCTGTCCCTTCTCTGCTTTGCCCTAGCCCAGTGGTGTGTTATTGCTACCTAGTTGGCACACAAGTTGTCCTGCCTGTATTTTTCAGCAGTATCCCACCTGAGATACTGGGAAATGGGCTGCACTTAAAACCCAGCAGCAGCTAGGCAACACATAGCCAAATACCCTAATGTACACCACGACTCAAATCCTAAGGTGCAGTGATAGATAGGTCTGCCTTCAGGCAAGAACACCAAGGAATTATTGATTTATCTTCCCAAGGAAGTGTTGCCTTGCCTTTGACTTTTTTTCCTGAGAAAGTGTCAATCTTAAAGCATCTTCTCAGAAGCAGATTATTTGTTTTTTCATTTGAAAAGAAAAATTTGGGAAACGTGTTTTTCAAATATTGCTGCTCTTTCTCCCTTCCCTGCCTCTTATTCCTCTTGAGCTTTTGCTGGATTTTATGGGCTGCAGCACCTGCATACTGGTGGCTTGGAAGGGAAAGCATTAGCAGGTTGTCAGATTGATTTCCCGAGCTTTGGCTCCTGCCTTTCAGACCTCGCTGCTGTGCAAGTCTGCGATCCATGCCGGCGTGGTGGCGGACGAGCTGGGCGGCCAGATCAGCGTCACCCAGCACAAGGGCATCAGCCGCTACGAGGGCGTCGTCGCCAACGGTGTCCCCTCACTAGAGTGAGTACCACGGGTGGGGCTGGCACCGGGGCACACCCCAGGCGGGACACAGGGCACTGCCCACATCAGCACAAGCAGGTGGGGACACCATTCTGGGGAGCAAAAGATGTTAGGTGTGGGTCTAGGGCTTTATTAAAATAGTGTTGGCGTTGGAGATAGGAAGAGGTTCCAAGTTTTCCGTGGCTCTATACCATGTAGGGTGGTATTTTTTGTTTCCTTCTATTCCTTCCAAAACATATTTGCAAATTCCTTTGTCAGCAGATACATGAGAGTACGATGTTCTGCAACAAACAGCTTTAATCGAAGTGCTAATAAATCATGGTAAATTCATGTTGATGTTTAAAAAAAGCTAGGAAAAATGAGTAAGTAAAAAGTGCCATTGAGCCATAGGGGATTTAATGAACAACTTCTTAAACATTGTGCCTTTGACATGTTCAGAGTTTTTCTCTTTTAGAATATTTATGGCAAGGATATTATATTTACTGCTTATCTTCTGACTTTTAATTGTACTGTTGTTGAAGTAGAAATAAATCCTCTAATCTCTATCCAGCACAGTAAGCCCTTCCAGCAACGGCTTCTGTCATTCCTGTTGGTTTATAGTTTTTAATTTTCAAATGTTATCTGGATTTTACATGAGGCCTTTTTTTTTCTTTTGTAAGAAGGGAAATTTCCATCCCATAGCCTATGAGAGCTAAGGCAATATGTATTTTTTATACTATTTTCCTGTTTTCTCCATGATTTCTCACACCCTCCTGACAATTTTACAATCATGGTTTCATTCACAAAAAAAAGGCATTCATGTGCTCTGTTGCTGTGCTTAAACTTCAGCACAGGCTGAAATGCTTTATATACAATGGCCCTGGAGTGTACAAAGCTGGGTAGTGTGTAGATCACAGTCAAAGAACTGTACAGCCTAAATATTTTCTATTTTTCTTGAAAGTTAATTGCCGAAGAAAATTAATATACACTTGTCTCAAAGCAAATCAGGACTGAGAACTCTGCTCAGGCACCAAGACCCTCCACAAAACAAATAATGCAAATTCTTTCCATCACACGTGCCAGCTTAGTGAAACCCTAAATTAAATATTTTGTACCTTATCTGAAGATGTTACAGAACTGTTCACATACATTTGTACGCTTGTGACCCTTGAGGGTCCCAGTGGAGGAACTCGGACAGTAGCACATAGAATTTTACAATGAAAGGGGGTTGTGATTCCCGTTTGTATTTTTTTTCATGGTACAAGAGCTAGTGGGCAAAGAATGAAGTGTGTAAGACTGTGCTGGGGGATTTAGCCCATTTAATGTGAGAGTGTTCCCTGAGAGAGCACCCTAAGGAGGAGCAGAGTCCCTGTGGCTCTCCTGCCTAGAGGGGCAGACAGAGGCACTCCTCGAGCATGATGCGCATCTCCGAGGGACGGAATTGCCCTGAGGAGACAACCTTGCTTTCTACAGGTTGTACAGGAGGCCACAGGCTCACACTGGGCTGTATGCCGATGAACTAGATGGCACAGACTTTGAGAAAAATGGGAGTGTCAGCACTGCTCTTCCCAGGATGCTTCTGCCACACCTCTCAGCTGGGACAGTCTCTAGAACAGACAAACTGTTGGTGGGAGCCCAGGAGAGGGAAATTTGAGTATATAGGGAAATGATTTTATTTCAAAAAGTGAAAACACATGAAAAAGTATTCCTAGAAACAGTAGGCCTGTTTACTAAGAAAATGAACCAATGCATTTTGTGCTTTAAAAAAGCTTTTATAGGAGCTATCTACAAAGCTGCATGTCTTCCCTGTTCTGCAGTACCTACACACTGAAAGAAAATCCTGCAGATGAGCCAGAGCCTGCAAGAAAAAATTGGTGCTTGAGCAGCACTGCTTTAAGAGCTTTTTAGATGCCCTTAAATAAGAGCTTGCTCAAGCTTTTAAAATCTCATTTGTAGTGGATTTCAGTATTAAAGATTTAAATTATTTAGTGACTTGAGCCGAAATTGACCTCATCAAAAGCTGCTGCTGAAGTGCATCGAGCTGTTAAGTGTCTGTGTTTTTAACGTGGAGTTATGTCTCGCTCGCCCACCACCCTGCAAGAGCTGACCTTGGCCTCCTCACTCCATTTTTCAGTGTGCTTGTTATGTTCCAGCATCTGTGAGGTTTTCACTTCCCATGATCCGTGTGTGGACCTGCACCCCCAGATGCTGTAATGAAGACTGGATTTATTGGGCAGTTCTGATACCCCAGTGCAAATGCAGAGGGTGTTGTAACATGGCCTGGCCTGTGACTTATACATGTGCACAAGTGGAATCATTTGCCTTTGAAAATGCAAGAGACTGCATGCTGGTCAATAGTGAAAGATGAGATTTAGGGTTAACCTGCACTGCTTAGGAAAAGTTTGCTTGAGACCAACTCTGGCAAAAATATAAAAGGCAGGATTCTGAAGGTTGTCAGGCAAATGAGCAGCATGGAGCAATACCCATGGACAAAGTGGAACCTGTGTGAAAAATTCCAGCGGTCACATTAGGAAACTGATGCATTACCACTTACTGAATTGGCTTGTTCTCTTCAGTGAATTACAGCAGAAATTTATCAGCTTGATTTCATAGCTTCGTAGACATTAGAAATGCTAACCTGCTCTATTTACTAAATTTGCAGCCCTCTATTTGAAAGGGTTCTGGGTGACTTTTTTTCCTTAGAAGTATTCAAGGAGCACTGTGATTGCGGTTTTGGGTAGGTTTTACTGATTACATAGTTATTTATTTTCTTCTTTTCTCTTGAAATGGATTGCTTTGCATTCACTAAGAAATCAAAAACTGTTTTGGCTGTGATGTCAAACTGGTTTGAAGTGAGCAGAGTGCATCTGATTGCCCCTGAGGATTGCCTGTGGGGAAGATGTGGGAGGGAGGGTTTGTGTTTCCCCTTCTAGCTACTCAGCTGCCTACATGCCCAAATAAATCAGCTCCCACCCAGAGCTCTGAAGGGCTTAATTTGCCTGTAGTCATTAGTTTTCAGTGACAAAAAAAGGCAGTGTTTTTATTGACCTTGACATGGGACTACTTTCCTATTCCCTGTTTGCAGTGCTCTCAAAACATGTAGCCCTACACACCATGGTAAGGCCACAGAGAGTACCTCAGGGGAAATTTTCCTGGCCAACAAAAAAGAAAGGGCAGCCTGAAAGGGAATTGTCTCCATGCTTAGTGCAGAAGTTGTTTTACTGCTTAGTCACGCTGGCCAAGGCTTTTCAAAAGGGGCCAGTGATGCATGCAGCTAATCGAAGTGACAGCGGAGGGGGCAGATTTTCAAGAAATCCAAACTAATTTCATGTTAAAACCCTGGCCTTTCTTTTTGTTAGGCAGCCAGTTGGACTCATTGCTTCTGGAATGAAACCTCAGGGGCATCTCCTTGGGAATTAGAAAGCGGTTCCCTGAGAGGCCAAGGAAAACTCAGCTTTCCCTTAGAGTGGTGATTTTATCTTGTCCTGCATTGTGCAGGGCTGTGTGGAGTGGCCCAAGAAATGGCTTTTCCCCTGAAGCCAAACAGTCTGTGTCAGAAGGAGGAAGAAAAAGGAAGCCATCGATGTGGTTAATGGAGCACAAAGAACCATTCTTGATGGGAGATGTTGGCCGTGGTTATCACAGAACTGGTTCCCACCCAGATTAAAACAAGGAGTAGTTTTCATGCAGTTTTCTTCCTATGACACACCTGTAGCCCAAGCAGGAATGGCCAGAGCTGGTGCAGTTTAATCTCCATCAAGTGTAACTCTTTCACAAGCAGCAGGAGTAACAGGGTGATGCAACGGGGAGTCACTTTAAAGCTTTAAAAATTGCTCAAAACCATTAAAAAAATTACCTGAATACAGTCACAGTAAGAGATGCACTTGAGTGCTCTTACGGGGGTCGGTAACCAGCCAGCAGAGAAAGTGGCTGTCTGGCCAGAGACATTTTACTGGATAAACAGTGGTTCTGAAGCTGTACCTCAGCACTCCTGTGACCACCTCATGAAAGGCTGAGTTACCTTTTCCTTTTCTTACAGCGGTTCTCTGTCAGATAAGCGGTTCACATTTACTTCAAATGGTAAGAATAATTGCTTTGTTTTTAGCTATTTAAATATTTTCTGTAAAAGTTTTAAAAAATAATCAGGAGAATGTCAGGCTGTGTCTAGGAAGGATATTTTAGGACAGCAGTTTTTTAAAATTGGCAAGTGAATAAAAAAATTGAAGGGATGTGAAGTGAGCTAGAAAGAAAACACAGAATATGTGCGGTCATACGCACATAGACGAGAAACAGAAATAGTATTCTGCTGTTACATTTCTGGTGCCAGCATATGAAAAATGACAATCAGATAAGCCCATTTTTATGTACTTTAGGCCACAGAAAATGAAAACAGTTTCTCCTCAGACATTTATAATTTCCATCTTCATCATACAAGCAGAGAAAGAAAACATAGGAGAAATGAAAATATATTTATATTGCACTGATACAGAAGGAGTTTTTGTTTATGGCTTTCCAAGATGCAAAACCCTCTTTTAATCTGTCAAGCCATTCATCTGCATAAAACACAGCAAAGAGGGGGGAAAAGTTCGCATTTGTTCATT
Source organism: Ifrita kowaldi (assembly GCA_013398055.1). Taxonomy (NCBI): domain Eukaryota; kingdom Metazoa; phylum Chordata; class Aves; order Passeriformes; family Cinclosomatidae; genus Ifrita; species Ifrita kowaldi. The sequence goes on from VZRS01002970.1 coordinate 150,372, forward strand.
TGAATTATATTCCACTCATTTGAGATAAAATCACTTACTACCCCACTGAAAATTGTAGAGCATGTATAGGCCTTTGCATCTGCCAAGGAATTATATTTAACTTCATTGAACCATATTCCACTGGCCTGTTTTCTCTGAAGAACCTTGATGTGCAGAAATTTTGTGGGTTCTTTGGTGGAGTTTGTAATACTTACCCGCTGATATTATCTTCATGATATCACATCTTGGCAGCAGTATCAAGGAGCTTCTCTAATGAGTAACTTTCCTAGCCCTAATTGCAGGTGGGAATCATGAAATATTTACAGTAAAGTATTTCTTTCAGTACAGTGCCTTCATCTGTGAAATGTTTTGTACAGCAGAATTAGTTAGTGCCAATCTCAAAACATAAATATTATGTTTCAGAAGGAAGAATTTAAAAATAAAAAATGTCTTCACAGGAATGAGACAAAAGTGCAGAGATTAAAAAGCTAAATGGCAAAAATAGCAGATGTAGTCAGAAGGTGTCATGTATGTAGGAGTTAGACTGGTAAAGGATTGGGACTGCAGCACTCTGGTACTGGATCATACACTACAAATTGACTGGTAAACACCACAGCTAATGGAGAGCATCAGGCTAGCACTAGATTCAGCAATGTCTGACTTTGCTGTTGTGGGTGGTCTTCAAATGTTGCTAGCCTAATGTAAAAATATCCTGTGAAAATGCAAAATAACTCCTTCTGCCTGTCTGTGTGGGGACTCCTAGGCTGCAACAAATCTCTCAGTCTGGAAGAGGGATTCCTCTCCAAGAGCCAGGTTACTGCATCTTCCTACTGGGAGGAGACCAATGAGTTTGGGCAACTACTCCTGTGGTCCCCCGACAAGGCTTGGCTTCAAGTCCCGGGATGCTCTTGGGCCTCTAACCACAGCAGCAACCGTGAATGGCTGGAGATAGACCTGGGGGAGAAGAAGAGAATAACAGGTGTGTCACTCTCTGGTTATTGGAAATGGGTGTTTCAGCTGGAGAAGAAACTGAATGCAGCTGAAAAGCTGATAGTGCACTAATGCAACGTTTCTTTCGTTAAACATAATGAAATGTTCTGCGCTGATGAATATTATTTTCCTATTTAAAACATCATGGTTATTTACAAGACTTGTCTTCCCATGGGGGTAAAAGATTGAACTCAACTGTCATGCATATCTGATCTGTAAACATGCTGATAGAACAAAATACTTACACAGAGATCAGTAGAGTCTAGATGGATGATCTGAAATCAATAAGAAACATGAAAGTCACAGCCTTTGAAACAAGACCTAGGTGAAAGAAATTCCCGTTTTCATCTCCTGGTTTAGTTGTAAAAATGTAAATTACAGTTGCTGCTAAAGATTTAAAGATGGCCAATACAGACCATAATATCAAAAAACAATTATCATTTTGGAGTCACAGAATCACAGAATGAGTAAAGTTGAAAGGCACCGCAGTGGGTCATTTGGTCCAACCCCCCTGGTCAAGCAGGGTCATCCTAGGGCACATGGCACAGGATTGCGTCCAGACAGTTCTTGAGTATCTCCAGTGAGGGAGACTCCACAGCCTCTCTGGGCAGCCTGTTCCAGTGCTGGGTCACCTGCACAGTAAAGAAGTTGTTCCTCATGTTCAGGTGGAATTTCCTGTGCATCAGTTTCTGCCCATTGCCTCTTGTCCTACTGCTTGGCACCACTGGGCAGAGCCTGGCTCCATCCTCTTGGCACCCCCCTTCAGACACCGACAGACATTGATGAGGTCCCCTCTCAGTCATCTCTCCTCAAGGCTGAACAGGCCCAGCTCCGTCAGCCTTTTGTGCTCTGTTAAAAATACCCGTTACTCTAAACTCACAATTTAAAACGGATTTCCATTCTTCACCCAACTTTTAAACTCAATTTCAACACAGTTTGAAAAATAAACTAACACCTTGAAGACCAAGTTTTCAGAATTGTTTTGACTTCTGTGTTTGCATTTGAAAATGTTCCCTTAAAACAGTCACACAGCAAATGAAAATTTTTTTTTCATTTTTTGAAAGGGATTAAGACTACTGGTTCTGGATCCATGAATTTCAACTTTTATGTGAAGACATTTACAATGAATTATAAAAATAACAACTCAAAATGGAGAACATACAAAGGGATTCTGAGCAATGAAGAAAAGGTAAGGGAAAGTGGGAAGGGTAGAAAAACACGAAACAATAATGCGTATGCTGTCTTGACATCGAAGGGCAGGCTTTCACTGTCAGGAAAGATTAGGAGTTTCAAACTTGTCTAGACTTGGGCTAAGTGTAATTTATGGCTACAGAGTAGATAGCGAGCTTGTCAAAGCAATGAAGTTATCCAGGGATTGGTGAAGCTGTGGGACACACACAGGGAGGCCTGTGTATGTCTGCACCCTTCTTTTAAAAAAGTGGTGTAATTGGAGCTGAACAGCAGCTGTTGGGGCAAGCCCTTAGCTCAGCTCAGTGTTTGCCCGTGCCAGGGATGCTGTTGGTACGGCACCAGCAAAGCTGAGGGTCAGATACAAAGGCATGGGGATGGTCAATCCACCTCCCCCTGCCAAATGAAACAACCCCTCAGGTGAAGGGCAGGGCTGCTGGTGGAGTTTGTCTGATAACATTTTCCCCTGAAAAACTCATGTATCCTTTCAAAAAAAAGAAATCCCAAAAGCCTTCCTCCCTGGCCCCACAGTGTTCAGTCAGACCTTCACTCATCATTCCTGAGGGAGCCCAGCTTGCCTCAGGAAAAGGCTCTACCTGGTCCTCTGGGCTGATGACAGTTTTTGAAGAAAGCTTAATAGAGCTGAAAAGAGATTTCCTGCTAGCTCTGATTTTCTTGGCTTGCATGGCAAGGAATTTCAGTGCCCAACATTAATGGGGTTAATATTTTTTTAAATGTTAAACTGAGGGGATGCTGGCCCAAAGAGTGACAAATCAGCCTAGCAGTGGCTGAACTGCAAAGGCTAGCTATTTAAAATGTGCAGGCTTGCAGTTTCCCACAATGACTTGTTATATACAAATATCCTTTGAAGGTATTATATATGGTCTTCGTTTCAGCTAAGGTGCGTGACCAGAGCCTGTCCCATCAGAACCCCATGTGGCCTGGCATTTTATCTAAGATATGCTGAGCTCACTTCTCTATCTCATCAAGCCTTTAAGTTTTCCTAGGTCATGATGAAGCATGTCCAAGAGCTAATACTGCAAGGACTACTGTTCTGCACAAGGGACTGAGCTGATTCTGGGAAATACTGTATAAGTGCAATAACAACTGAGTAGCTAATAGTCACTCTTGAAGCTTGATACAGAAAACTGGCCATTTCACTAAAATGCCTAGAAATAGTTCACCTCAGTTTTTTTCTTTTTATGTTTGTAACCCGTATTTCCAAGAAAGGGTGCTGCAGTGCTATTAAATAAAAAATGATTGCATTATACCAGCACATATTAACGATAAATTACACAGCATTGAAACGATGATAATCTTTCTCCTCCAAGCTAACAGAAAAATGTGATCATCTGGCACAACTAAAAAGATTATTTCTTTCCGGAACTCTCAATTCCTAAAATCTTGCGGCTGAATCCCAGGTTATCAAGGTATTAGTTTTAGGATAACGAAAATCTTTGAAGTTGGATGTCAGGAGCTCTTTGAAGAAAGAGACTTTTAACACAGAGCAAACAACCTGTGCACATTTCGTTGCAGGTATTCCAAGGCAACTCCAACTCTGGTGACATCGTGCGCAATAACTTCATCCCTCCAATAGTGGCCCGTTATGTGCGGATTATCCCTCAGACCTGGAACCAAAGAATTGCACTGAAGCTGGAGCTGATGGGGTGTCGAATAATGCCAGGTATGGGGGAAGCAGTGTGTGGTGCCTCTAAAGCCCTCTGTGCTGCCCCAGTGCCACTGATGCCCCTTACTCTCTTGCAGCTAACAGTTCGTTTACACATTCAATGTGGCAGAAACCGAGTCAGAGCACAGAAACCTCCCTTGGAAAAGAAGACAGGACTGTTACAGAGCCCATCCCATCCGAAGAAACTAACTTGGGTAACTATCTAGTGCTGCACTTTCTCTAGGATGCATCATGTCTTCAGCCCAGTCTGAGTGAACTTTAAACTTTCTCACAAATCAAAACTTTTATTTTCCCTTCAGACTTTATTAATGACAGAGAGAAGAGAGAGGAGCAATAGGTTCTTTTTGTCTTAAGGCACAGAAAGAGATTGAAAGCCTTAATTTTCCTTGATGTCTTAAACATTGGGCTTTGGTTTCCCTGTCATATTGGTTGATTTGCCATGCTTGGTGGGTGGCTCAAGGGAATACAGTGAGCACTCAGCAGCAATTTTTGGAAGAGTTATTCCTCACTCTTTTCCTGTATTTTGTAATTTTTTAGTACATGAAGTAGTCATCTCACAAAAGTGTTATCTTCTCTCTGCACGACCATGACGCCTTCCAGAGTGAGTTCCCAGCTGAAAGCAGCATACAGTAGTGCCTGATTGTGTAATTAAACATTCTTCCGTAATGCCTGTGTTCATGGGGGCTCAGACAACCTTAATTTGCGTAATTCTCCCTGAATTTGCAGTCTATATCCTTTAATGTTGTGGAGCTAACTTCTTAGACCTTAAAAAGCAAACAAACAAAATTTGGTGCTTATACTGACTGTTTGGTGGGCTCATAGCCAGGCAGGAATTGCCAGACCCACTGTACCAAATGCTACTACCCATTAGGTAGCTGATAGTTGTAGAAATGCCTCTGTGAAAAAACTGGTTGTAAGAAGCAATCACTGGAAGAAAAAAAAAAGTCTGAATCTGCTTGCCAAGAGCAAGCAAGCTCAGTTCATCTGTGCAGTGGTATGAGTAAACCATATCCATGTTCACTGAAAATGAAATCCACTGAGACTTCGTCTGCTAAACTGCAAATACTCTGTGGACGCTTCCACTGCCTTATTCTCACAGCTGGCAAGTGTCTGTAGAAACAGGGAACGGCACACTCCTGACACAAGAGCCACCCCACTGCTAATTTTCAAATCCCTGCTCTAAAGCATGTTGTATTAGAATTTACAGTGGCTAAACAGGTTTTTCCCTAGATGTCCTCATGGAAATCTTTGAACTATTTTGACTGAAATGTTTCAGCCAGTTCAGCATGAGCCAGATACTTGGCACGTAAAATTGCAGTCTCCTTTGTCAGATTTATAAGCAACTGCAAACAGAGTGTGTATGAGTGGCTTTTTAAGTCATCTAGTGTGTAATAAAAAAGAACTGCTCTTTGTAAGGATGCATATAGATGCCAAGTCAAATGTCACCCTTGAGAAAGTATATTCAACTCTTTTGTTTCAACATTGTTCCACATAGGTACATGGCTGAGAAGTGGTCTTTTAGTTTTATAGTTGTACATTTCCATGCTCTCTTCAAGAAGCATTCCTGCAACTTTATCTACCTTTTGCTGTAGTAAAAATTACCAGCTTCAGAGCAGTTTGCCTTTTAAACTTTTATCCCTTTTTTTTTTCTCATGCAGGTTTAAAGCTTACAGCTATAATTGTCCCCATCCTCATCGTGCTGTGTCTGTTCTTGTCCTCTGGAATTTGTATCTGCGCAGCCCTACGCAAGTAAGATGCTGGTTTTTGTCAAAAGAGGCATTCGTGGGTACCTAGCTAGCATGTCCAGCTCTGTGCCCACTTTCCAGAGCCTCTTTACCAGGGAGCTGGGAATTGATCCTGTTTCTCCGTCTTTCTTTTAAGTAGAACTCATGCTGTGTCTCTGTAAATTGTATTTCTTACTGTATGCCTCTCCTAGTCAGAGAAAAATGAAGGTAAAGCAGGTCAGGACTGTGCACCCTGTCCAATGTAACCAGCTGCTCTCTTCACCCTACATATACCCACAAACACTGAGGTGTAAAGCAGTCGAAGACAGAATACTTTCCACACCGAAGCCAAATAAGAAATTCAGTGAAGGGAAGACCTGAGCTGTCTATCTGGATCATTTTCTTTTACTTCCCTCCTGTTGTGTTTCTGTTTCCCAGTCCCTTAAGTTAGTGCACTTAGCCTAGCAGGCTGAAAGCAGAGCGGGGCTTGCACACAAAGGAGTTGCACACATACACTGGTGTAAGCAGCTAAAACTAAGCTCATGTCACAAGTCCAAGTACTGGAAGGAGCACTGCTAACTGTGCTTCCTGCTAGATGCCCATTCCTGTGAACCTGCATTTGCATGGTGAGCCAGGAACTGCTTCTGTCAGCAGATGGGGATTTGGAAGAATAAGCAATGCTCTGGTGATGCTGCTTCATCACCAGTGATACTCAGCTCTGTCCTGGTTTCCCAGTAAATCTATAAAATAGCCAAAGAATTCAGAAGAGCAGACCCAAACATAGCCTGGAGTGACTCATATAGACAGAGACACATTAAATTGATGAGTGCCAGCCCCAGAAATCTGAACATCAGCACTCACAACTTGCACATAGATGGAGAAAATGTCAAATTGCTGGTTAGCATGCCTGATGTTCTAGTAAACAACAACCTCCAGGAACTCAAAGTGAAGCCTTGTCCTCAGCCACTAAATAAAAAGGCTCTGCTGGAGCTAAGGCATGAAGCTGAAATGCTGTAAGTACTCATATTTGTAAATCCTTTCCTCTCCTTGCAGGCGAGAAGCCAAAGGACTTTCCTATGGATTATCCAGTACTCAGAAATCAGGTGAGTGCAGAATCATGCACTTTGTCCTGTCCTGTCCACTGGGCCAGCAGGAAGGGGTTTATGCAGCTAAGCTTTTAATGCTTGTGAAATAGCATCCACATTTCCTCATTCAAATTCACCTCTTCATACAAGGGAAACAGCAAACGATAGTCCCACTTGTGTCATCCTAGCACAGTGCCCTGAGAAACAATATAATTTGGTTTCTATGACAGAAAAGCAATTAACAAAAGATCTATTATACAGAGTGCATAAATTAGCATGTAAGAGTGCTCCCAGGTGCCCTCCTTTTCCTTCCCACCTCCAAAATACCTATTTTGCAGAAAATTGCTGCTTTTCTTTTCTTTTTCCCACAGCAGAGGGGATTGACTTTCTCCAAGAGAGCAAGGGATAATCACTTTTTATGGCTTTAATATTTTCTTCTCACTGCCCTCCCTGGTTGAAACTGCATTTATAACGCCTAACAACAGTGAGCTGTATTGAATGAGGGATTGGCTTGAGCATACTGCTTTAGGAGATGACTGCAAAACCCTGATGAAGTATTTTCTTTGTCTTGCTCAATAACATTTTCTAGAGTGGGGTTCCCATCAGCTTGGCCGTTGGGGTGTTTTTCCTGGCCAACCAATTCTGTAGAGGAATATCCTTCTGAAACTCATCTTTCCATAAAAAACCCAAACCACTAAGCATTTCATATGTCTCTTGACAAGTCTCTTGCAATAGCTCAGCTCCAAAATTTCATCCCTCAGCAGGTGCTGACGTCAGTGAAAGGAATGCTGTTACCCACTGCAGCTTGCCCTCATTAGAAAATTAATTTGTACTTAACATCATATTTGCTAATATGATTTTTCAAGGTCACATCATAATCCTGTCTCACTTGCTAATGAGGACAAATCCCAAGAAATTGGAGATAGCCTCTTACCCAGTCAGTTCATTTGTTGTATGTCTGCTTCATAAATCAAGCTCCTAAGCCCTCGTGAACCAGGCTTGGGGCTTGGAAAGCTGTGAGCCAAACTCACCTCTCCACAGACCTCCTGGCACAGGCTCCAGCAAGTCCCTGACACTGAGGATTTTTTCTTTTCTGTCTTACAAGGATGTTGTGAGAACAAGTTAATTGATGAGTGCAGGTGCTCCGATACCAACAAAATGGAAGCCACACTAATCTACTGGAAAAAAGAGGAATTTTAAGCATTTTTTTTGCCAGATATTCAATGCCAAAACAGACTTAAAGCTGGTATTTTATCAATATACTTTGTTAAGGCATCACTGTAGGCACCTACAGAGTTTGAGCCCTTCTTGCCAAAATATCTTATATAAACTTGGAAATCCCAGTTGATGATTCACTTCTTCCTTCACCCTCCATATTTAGGGGGCTTTTTTTAAACAAACAGCCCATTTTAGTCATGTTTTTGAACTATTTCAATCTATTGACAGCAATGAGTATACCAAAAATTAAACTTTCTGGTAAGTCTTCCAATTCTGAGCATTTAAGTTGCTGATAATCCTTCTATTTTTGTTTCTTTTTCATAGGTTGTTGGAAACAAATCAAGCAGCCCTTTACCAGACATCAGTCAACTGAATTTACCATCAGCTATAGCAACGAGAAGGAGACACCACAAAAGCTGGATCTGGTCACCAGTGACATGGCAGGTAACAGTTGCTCCCCCTCAGATGCATTCCTTTTGCTCTGCGTGCAGAGCTGGTAACAGGGAGAGGGATGGCCCAGCGATGTTACAGGCTTCAGCTCTTAGGCAAGCTGAGGCCCAGAAGCAGATTTTTTCATGTTCATCCCAGATGTATAGTGAAGCAGCTAAATATTTTAGGGAAGGAAAGACCCACTATTTTGGAATTTTTTTTCTTGGAATTGTTGGAAAAATTTCCTGACTCTGAAATAGTTACAGCTGAAGGTAATGATGGAAGGCACTCAGGCATGGAGGAAGTGCAAGAATGTGCCTAGGATAGGATTGGTTCCCTTTGCTGACTAATTTCTGTGTTTCTATTTAAACACAAACGTCTCTGGAAATGGAACAAAATATGATGCTCCTTGCTGCTGATCAAAGAGAAAAATTACTTAGTTGGTTTATGGTGGGATTTCATGCATAGCTGGAAGTTGTGCTGAGATCCCTGTGCAGCCTTCCTGGTGCCTGAACTATCTGGGAGATGAGGCCTCCTGAAGTGGAAGCAGGTAGATGAGAGAGAAGAAAAAAGGCAGCCACAGTGCTTCTCTCCTGTGCTACCTTGGCTCCAGGTCACTGTTTGGATAGAGCAAATCCCTGCATCAGTACTATTTGCATCCCAAAGGGATGGTTTTTTAATTCATCCTCTTGGCACATCTTATCCCCGCCTAGTCTAGTCTGTCTGGTAAGGCTGGTGAGACCAGCCATTTCATGGGATCAGTGATCAGCACTCTTGAAGAAAGATTAGTTTGCTGTTTCCAGCCTCCAGACCTTAGAAATTCCTTAGAATTTCTTCATTGTGTTTGGCAGAGAAATACATTTAAAAAACAAATGGATGGTTACTGTAATTCCATATGGTGCTGCTCTCAATATCTTCCAAAGACAGTTTCAATCCTTTATAGAAACTTTCAATATAAATGTGCAGACACCTATAAAGCAGTTTTAAGGAAAGAGAATGAAAAAAGATCGCTCACAAGTGATGGTTATTTGGTTCCCTGGCCATGTCTAGGAAGCCTTTACTCTCTCCATCATCCCCTCCTGCTGTGTTTGTGGGAAGTCTTAACTTTCAGCCTGGCTCAGGTACATTCCCAGCCTTAGCATTTCACCTGCAGTCTCCTTAAAAATAAAAAACATGAAACAGAAACATGAATGCAACCTAGAAATGTGCCATTTAATAATTTAATTGCAAAGAGCACACAATTTGCATATAGGTTATCATGCTCCATGAAATCCCCTCACTTCAGCCCCGCAGCTGCCTGCCGGTTCCCAAGGGCAGCCAGGAGGAAGTCGAGATGCTTCATCCTGAGCGAGAGAGATTTCTGGGGATGGCGGCAGCGATGCTGGGGAGAGCTGCACCACTTACTTAGTGAAATATCATAACACCTTCGCCCTACATGCTGAAGTTTGGGACACAGCCAGAAACTGCCAAAAAGATTCACAGGACATATGGGATCGAATTCGACGCTCATGTCAGATGAACCACGATGCCAGAACAGAAACCGAGCTAACTTCTTCACGCCTGCACGAAAACACGATACTTTAGCAGTGTCATTTACTAGAGCTGTTCAGGCCACCGTATGTATCTGTAAGAGATTGTCACCAGCGCCAAAGCGAGAAAGTTAGAACGTTCACTTTTCTCATAATAGTATTACTTGTTTTTTCAGAAAGCCTTCTAGTTCAGATCTCCTCACATGGCAGCCTGGCATCTACCTTAACTAGAGGTGCAAACATGCACTTCTTGAGGCCCTATTTCCTCCATCTCACTCCTTGCTCCTGCTCAGGCCGTTTGCCTTCGGCCAGCCCTATCCCTGCCATCCCCCCTGACCGGGTGACTGCCCAGTTCCTGCGGCAGCACCGTTCCTGCGTCTCCCCCCAGGCTCATCCCCCCTGGCATGCCCACAGCCGTGCTGAGCTGGCTTAGCACATTTCACACTTCCATTGACTCTCTTGGCTGCCGTTTTGCCTAACTTCATCCTTCTTGTCAGTCAGCTACTGTGAGATGCCTTTTAAATGAAGCCGGCTCGTTAAGAATCCTCTGGGCATTTTAATTATTCCAAAAGTGGAACACTCGTTTTGGAGAACTTCTTGCTTGTGGATCTTCATGCAACATCCTTTGCCCAGTTTGTTGCTAATATTTTGTTGACCTCACTCTTTTTTTAGGGCTTTAAAATATACTCCAGAAATGTTAATTTATTTGGGAGGGTCGGTGGGGGAAAGGGAGGGAGGGAGGGAGTAGGAAAAGAGGTGGCAGATTGGAGCTTCTCCGTGGAAGATCTTCTGCCATGTTCTGCAACTCTTACTCGCTGAAGGAGGTTACAGGATTGGTGTTGGGGAAAGGTTTCCTCACATCCCCAATAACCACACATTTGACACAATAATAGAGTAGTTTTTCAGCATAAAATACCTATCTATGTATAAGTATTATACACATAAAATAACCAAACTATGCTTTATTGAGCATTTCATGCTTCTTTTTAGATTATCAGCAGCCTCTCATGATCGGGACTGGGACAGTAACACGTAAAGGATCTACTTTTCGCCCCATGGACACCAAAGAAGAGGGAAGAAGGGGGAGTTCTGAGTTTGAAAATCACTATCACTGCCCTCACAGAGCTAACAGGCACGAATATGCTCTGCCCCTGACCAGCCAAGAGCCCGAGTACGCCACCCCCATCATAGAGCGGCACATTGCAAGAGAAAATAATTTCCCCTCTGAGAACGGCTACAACGTTCCTGTCGCCTCATCTCAGATACATTCCCTTACTGCCGGCAGCTTCTCCACTTCATGTAAGACCGACACCAGGAACGGAGACTATCAGACACCCCAGAGTGTCATAAACTATGACAAACCCAAAGTTAATGGTGTTCTGACCTCGGTGAGCTACAGCACAGACTACCAGAAACCCCAGCAAACTGCTCTCGGGGGCGAGGGTTACTCCACGCCCAGGGACTGCCTAAAGCCCATAAGCCAGACAGCAATGACAGCTCTCTTGTGATTTGCTGAGCAGGAGCGGCACGGTGCGCAGGAACGTCGCTGCACAGCTTTCTGAAGTGAAAACAGAGTTTGGAGGGACTCTGCTGTGGGAGGCAGAAGGCAAACAAGCCCTGTGTACATAATATTGCTGTCTTGCTGGGTTCTGACATCTGAAGAAAGCATATGCTGTTTATCACTGTTTATAGCAAGAGAGATGTTATCAGTGAAGACTGTACATCTTATTTTCTGTAACTGATCTCAGTGCTCCGTTTGCAATGTGTGCAATTTGTACATAGCTTTTATTTAAGGAGAATTCTTAAGTTTCCTTTTCACCTGGGGGTTTGAAAGGATTGCAGAAATGCCTATTTAAGAAAAACAGTCCTCTTTTTCTGTCCCAATCTTACCTGCTGCTGTACTGGCAGCTGTAAATGGTGTATCTTACGGTTGAGTTGATTCATCTCCTTTCCTATGATAACTGAAGATAGGGCTGTAGTTTTTACTGGGAGGATAGAAGTTAAACTACTTGCTGCATAATGTGCATGAGACAAGGCAGCTGAGTATTTAAATACTGTGCTCAAACACAACTTCCCAGCTGCTTTTTTAGCAGCAATTCTCACATGCTTGAATTTGATCTAGCATACAAGCTGAGCCCATCTAACTTCCAATTCATGTTAGAAAACAGGTAGAAAGGCTGAAACTGGTTTTGGGTTCAAGCCATGGTTATCACTCTACAACAGAAAAAAAAAACCAAAAAACCAAACAACACATCCAACACCAGTTCATCTGGGGGAGTTCTTTTAATTTTATTTTATTTAGGAAGTGTGTGTGTAACCAAAATGTGAATTTACAGCTGAGAATTCAATGCTGTTCAAGCCCTAGCTGATTCTTTTGCTGCTAAACTATAAGGAATTTGTTCCTTGGCACAAAGCAGCATACTTCCTGAACTCTTCATTTCTCCACTAGGTATTTTTCTGTCTTACAAATTTAGTGTAACATTTCTGTTAGAAGTATTTCGACTAAGTAAAATTCAGTGTGTGTATGGGTTACTGTTGCAGTTAAATTTGCAAGACAGCAGATCAGCACTATTGTTTTCTAATAGTTTTTCTTTTGCAGCTAATGTTTCCCTTAGTTCCATTTTCGGACAAACTTGAAAAAGCTTGGGATTGGGTGCAATGTATCGCACAGCAGCTGGCTCCTCCTTCAGCAGAGGCAGCTTTGGAGCAGAACAGCTTCTGGTCGTGACTGGGACCATCCACTGCCCTTCTACCTCCAGTGCTTGGGGCATTTCTTTGAATTTGAAAGCTTGTCCTAAAATGCCAGGAAGTGATATACTTCTGTGAAGGAAGAATGGTGCTATAGTTAAAGCACAAGGTTGGGAAACGAGACCAGTAAAGCCTGAGCTCTGGGAAAGTCGCTCTTTGAAGGCCCTCCACTTATTTCCTTGTATATAAATGGGATGATTTGCAAAGGATGCAACGAAGATTGATCAGTCTGTTCACAGAGTGCTTTCAGATCTCTGACTGCAAAGTGCTGTCAGAGGACAGACTGGTTGCAGTGGTACTGCTCACAAATACTGCTAACTCCAGCCATACCCGAACTTGAGGCAAGCTCTGAGTGGGTTTTTGGCATACCCTTGTTTTGCGGCCTCAGGTGGTGCCAGTCCCCCGCGCTGCCACACCGTGCATGCGATTCCCGTGCATAGAAGAAAGAGTCAAGGTAACCTCGTAGCCTTCCTGTGTTTGCTGTCAATACAGTTTCTGTGAAATGTCTAAAACACCTCAGGTCCTGAAGTGAAACAGCAGCAGCCTGTTTGTTAGACCGAGCTGGGCGGTGTTGTTTAGCTTCTGTTGTTTACATGTCTGTGTAAATAAAGAACACTGGTATTTGTAAATCAGCCACACAGGCCTGCCACTTCACTCGGTGACTCGATCGTCACTGCACGCCCACTCTCGCCACATACCCTGCGGGGTGAGAAGGAAGTGTTCCTTACGCCCTGCAAAAGTGCCAGTTGCGCTGCTGCCATTCACGGCCCCAGTGTGACAGGCTAAAAAAAGATTCTCTCAGTGCCCCATTTAGCCCAGATTTTCTGTCCACAAGCTCTAGAGAAGAACCCACAAACAAACTCCTGCGCCAAACCCCGCTGCTGGATGCATATGATTGGGGAAAGGATGAGGATGCCCTCCTGATGAGCCTGAAACCAATCCTCTGCCCACACAGATAATTAGCCTGACTTGTCACTTGACAAACAAGTCGGTAATCAGGCCTACTCCCCATCTAATGAGGCAACTAAATAGCACAGCAATGCAAGGGGACCAGGCAGCAGATGACACTACTTGCATTATAATGAACTTTTTGCATACTTCTGCCACATGCTTGGCACATCTGCAGCATGGTACAAGTGTCAAAGGCTTCTTGGCAGCATCTGCCCATTTCTGCTGTCCTTCAAACCCATCTTAACACAGCTGATTTAGCCTAATGGAAAGTTGGGTCACAGTTTGCACCTTGCCTTCACCCCCACCCCCCTCAAAAAGAAAAAACCCAACAAACCTGCAAAGGTGGCTTAAAATAGATCCACAAACATCTTGAGCCTCCCTTCACAGTGGCTTGGTGCTGACAGGGACTGAGGCAGCACATCTCCTGGTCACTGCCCTGGTGCTTCATGGTTCACAGCTTAGTGAGTGCTGAGCGTGGTTAACACTAAAAGCTTTGAGCCTCTCCACCTTGGCCTAGGAAATTTTTAGCAACCCTAGCAGCAGACATGCAAGGGAACTTCCTACCCTGTCTCTCTGTATCCTAATGGTGGTAGAGATACAAAATCCTGGTGTAGGAATGAAAGAGGATTGCTTGAATCTTACCAGTGCTAGTGTTCATCCTCATGTCCATCCTCTGAATACATTAAACTCCAGCTTGTCTACATCAGCCTGTCCTCACTGACAAAGCCAGATGTAGGTATAACCCAAGCAGCCTTATAAAATATCACAGGTTTAAAAACCTTTGTTCCACAGTGAAGGTTGGAGTACACATCATTTTGGGATATTTCCACACTCAGAAGACCTGTCAGCTCTGGATTTCTCTCCAGCATCTCTAGAGATTGTGTGAGAGCAGAGTCTGATCCTCTGGTCAATGGAGACTTTCAGCGGTGTTTTTGTACCAAACTTCTTCCTTGAGCAGGCACTCCCAGTGGCTTGGAACAGTAAAGCCAAGTCAGAGTCCACAGGAAAGTTAAATATTAACTGTTGCTGGCACTAAGGACCTGCCTGTCCCACTGCTATTGACAGCGAGTCTGACTTTGCTGGGAACAGGGGCAGCACTGTAACTCCACATGTCTGACCAAGGGAATGGAAGGAGGTGGCTCTTGAGGTAAGAAGGTAAAAAATCGTGTCAGCTACCTACAACTGAAACCAAAAAATGACAGCATGCATTTCCAGCTGGTGCCTTATATTTAAAACACAAATTACAAAAAGCAACTACAACAAAGGTTCCAAAAATACCACAGGAAAACCACAAATTTTCTTTGCTCTCACCTCCTTAGACTGGCAAAGAGATAGCAAATTCTTACTGCTTCTATCAAGTACCTTTCTAACGCTCAATATAAAAGCATTTTTTCCTATCAAATGTAATTCTAAAGAGCATTTCTCTATTTCTTTTAGCTGATAAACATCAGATATTAAACCCTACCGTAGTACCTACCATGATCTTTACATCCAACAGGCAATAAATTAAAATTAGCCCTAGATTGGAATTAGAATTTCCTGGCTCAGGGTGTGTCCTGCTTAGAGCATCACCTGCTCTCTTTTTATGGTCTTTGGATCAATGGCCTGGCCTCACCTCCCTCTCCAGACACTAGCCACAGAATGGATTCAACCAGCTTAGTAGCCCACTCATTACAGCAGTCTGCAGAGATGGGGGCAGGCAGGGAAAGCCCTGAGGCCAATCTGCACCCCTGGCATCTGAGAGTATTGTGAGCACTGAGCTAAAATGGCAGCAGTCACAGCAGTGTCTCTCAACACCTGTGTGTAAATGACAGCTCCCTCCCTGCCTCCTTATTTTAAAAAAATAAAGGAGGTTGCATTCCAATCATTAGAAGCAGCTTGTGAATCCCGTGGCTGGTCTGCACTATTGGCATGGCTAAAACCCGGGAAGATTAAGTTTTTTATACAGACATCCTTCAGATTTTTCCCACTGACTGCCAAAGAACTGGCAGTTCTTCACCCCACGGGCAGATTTTAGTGGAACCCTGTCTGAGGCAAAAAATACTCCCTACACAGGATGGGAATATCAGGCTATAGGTCCCATTACAGGAGCAGATGCCTAACTGTGCTTATCTGTTTGGTGGATCACTATCATTAAAACAAAAAGTGAAAGAATGAAGAGAGTTCTAAGAAGGGAGTCTGTGGTCTCACAGCAGTCCTGCAGGATCAGATGTCCACTGAAAAGTAAACCAGTAGAAATCCAGCTGTATTCTTCTGTCCACCCTCTCTCCAAAACCAGGTTAGCTTTGCTCAGCAAGTGGGTATCTTAAAGGCTCCCCAGCCTGTAATCAGGCCAGACCCAAGGAATGACAAGTTTATGTTGTTGCATTCCTTTTTTCTTATTATTTTCCATAATAAAAATTGTGTACTGACCTTTTCTTTCCAATGTCAGCTATGATGTGAGTTTGTACTGACCTCCAACCTTCACTGTGACTAGCACAGTGTGAAAGCAGAATTTACCATTTCAGTTGAAACTCATCAGTGTTGTTAATACCTACACTGAAAATTACCCTGCCATAGCTGTGTGGGGTTAACAAGACTAACATTGCAATGCCTGTGAATTACTGAAGACAGAGTGAGTTTCACAGAACATACTTATTTAAAAGGAAGGTGCCATTTCTCCACAATCAGTTTCAAACTTAAAATAGAAATCTCTCCTGAGGGCTTCCTTTTTTTGAAGCCCCCCTGCTCCCCCCGGTACAGTCCTACAATCCATTAAGGACACACAACAAGGAGGCAGATAAAGTATTTCTCAACTAGATAAAGACAAGAGGGAAGACATCCGTAGTTGGAGAAAACTCATGCTACCCGTGATAAGGAGGATGCCTCACATCTGACTTTCTGTGCTATCTCATTGTATAGTCTCGACATGAGAAGTTGGAGACTTTTTCATTCAAACTTCACCAATTTGTTTAGGCTTCACCTCACATTAAGTGGCTGTAAGTCCTGAAAAACCTTTGCCATCTACAGTAGGCAAAGGTTATTCAGTAACTTCTTGTCCTGGCCTGAGTTAATTCATTACTCACTCAGACACTCACAACACAGCTACTGCTCTGCCATGTGACATCCAAGAGATTACCATCCTGTTTATTTTTGTACAGTCACAAGTATAAAAAAGAGAAATCCAGGAAGGAGACAACTTAATCAAGTTAAAGCACAACATAATTTTTCACCATAGCAAAAAATATAAGTCAACAAATATGACATAGTAGTGTTACTAAGGCTTTCGTGCCCTGAATAATCACCCTGAACAGACCTCATGAATCCATAATTTTGACTAGACACAAAAATTTTAACAGACTTTACAGGAAAAGCTCCCTTAATGCATAAATAATCTGCACTATTGGCTAACCTGAAGAGGAACAGTACCCTGAGTACTCAGCATTTCCTCCTACAAAATCCGAGCTACCAAAAAGAGTGAGAAAACTTACAAACATAACAAATTATTCAAAGCTTGTAACATTCTCTCAGCCAGATCAGATGACAACAGACAATAATAGACTTCAAAAACACATGTATGTTGCCTACTAGAAGGCAGGCAAAAAGGTAGGGAGGGAGCCAAAATTCTAGGCTTAAAAGAAACACCAAGAACAATTTAAAACAAACGGTGTAGAAACACACAGCAATGGCTGATGCATGACCTGTGACAGGGAGCTTATCAGGAGTCCTCCTCCATGAGGAGTGGCAGATAGCAGAGATGATGGTGATGCTTGCCATAAAACAAGGGGAGAAAAGACTCAGACAGACAGTAACAGTACCCACCACCCCACCTCTGGTCTGAATGATTTAACCTCCTGAGCATTTACTAGAGACTGGTCTTTACAAATGTGTTTTGTGCATCTTAATTTCTCTGGCCCAGGCAGGCACCATTTCACAGATGGGCGAACTGAGACAGACAGATACGCTGCCACCTGTCCAGAGCTGTAGCAACAAATCAAACCTACCCGAAAATGTAAAGGCCTCTGAAAACACCAACCACAAACCTGTGAAAAGTCCTCTGTCAGGGAGGGAAAGACAGGGGCGATAAAGACTAAGACGAGCTAGCAGACCTCACTTGAAGAGGCAGCTTTTCTTCACATCTATGGCTAAGCTTTTTATCCTTAAGTGACACCATCTGTTCTGACAGACAGTTTTATAAAATTTGAATAAGGTGACCTGGATAAAGCATGCCTGTTATATGGAAATGCCGGTGTCATACATGGATGTGCAAAGGTTGTGGATGGTTCATGCACCTTCTCTTCCACACTTATCCAAGTGCTTCCAGCATCTCATCAAAAGAGGCACAAGCCTTTTTTGACATGCCACAACACAAAGAGAGCCATGTTTTTGTTAACAACGCTGCAATAAGTTTTCTACTATCTTACAAAGACCTTGCAGATGGCATTAATACTCCTTTAAGGTAAGTATTTCGTGTGTATAGGTAACTTTTTAACATATGAAGTCACGGTCCATCCTCCCCCCTTTACAATACAACTGCATCACTGTACAAGGACCAGCACCGAGGACATAAATATGTCTCCGAACATTCTACTGATCACCTGGTAGATGACAAAAAGCAAGGTCTGGAGACTGGACTATCATTTGGTGGTCACTGGACATGAGTACCAGTAGAGAAAAGATGATGGTGGGTCAATGTGAACTGACCTTGCTCTTTCTCCAACCAAGAGGATTCTGTCTGAAACTGGACTAGAGCAAAACACAATTGTCATCTCCTTTTTTTTCCCACTTTTCCTCACCAGTTTGACATGACCATGGGCAGTCTCTGTTCCAGCAAAGATTCCAGGACAAGGTTGGTTCTGTATCATGATTGAAGGGCACTGGCAAAGTGCAGGCAGGAGTTTTTATGAACCTACCTGGTATCTCACTTCATGTTTTATCAGTGCATTTGGTCCCTTCTTTTGGACAGCCTTAACCCATCCACAAACAAGAGATAAAAAATGTCACTGCTTGCCTCTGAGCTTGTAAGAGAGCAGAGCACTCATTTTTTTAAGTAATTGATGGGGATAATCAAATGTTTTTTAGCAAGTCATGAATGCAGAGCCATATGAAATTATACATGTCCGTGTTTATGTGTGTTTGGACATATGCTTCGCTGATATGTAGAGAGCACAATTTTTAACTGTAAAGATGTGCCATCTGCAAACTAGTTGCTACAGGATGTCAATTAGACTGGATGTTAATTATTTTAAGATTACATGTTATTAGAAATAGTCCTAATGGATGAAGTTTTTCTATACTTCTAAATTAAAAACTCCAACCAACCAACCAACCCACAAAAAAACGAACAACCGACCTACAAAACAATAGGTTCCGTTTCTCAAAGCGCGTTAATGCTGAAGATTGGAAGGAAGCTGCTGCCCCCTCTTGGCACCACATACAAATGCAAATACTTTGCAAGAAAAAAAAGAGGATTCTGGTACAAATTGCAATTACTGAGTAATAGATCAGTTTGGGTGTGGAAAACAGCCTAAAACTGACACAGCCTCAAGTACACTTGCCTACTTACCCAGACCATGCAAGATAACCCCATTAACTTAGTAAGATGTGGGGGTCATAATACGTAGAATTGCCAGGTCTTTAATTTTAGAATAAAAGTTAGTAATATGTGACCTGGATTTAAAATAACACTTCAATTAACACTTAAAGGAGCACCCTAATTCTGCTGGCTTCCCGAATTGTCTTATAGCACCCCACATCTCTCACAAATTAGAACACCTAAACTGCCACACTGGATAAAAAAGGAAGATCAAATAAACAGAAAAGCCTTAAGTAGCACTCAATTGACAGCTATAAAGAAATCCCCATTTATCATATACAAAAAGTCAATTTCTCAGTTCCAAGCCCAAACCTGCCACCCTCAGAAGCTGAGGGTACCCATGGCAGGGTTTAAATCGTAGCACACGTGGGGAATCCCTTCTCACAGAACCACAGACTACCATGCAAATTATAAATTAAACCAAGAGGAACTGGTGCATTTATGAACATAACTCAAAGGCTTCACTTCTACAAGAGGATCAGCACGGGCAGCCTACAGCCACCTTCTTCCCCTACCTTTAGCTGAAGAAGAGTCAACAGTGGCAAACTCTCTATAGGTTGCTCCAGCAGGGATTGAACAGGGACACCCCATTTCTTATTGGAAGGGAAAGCATTCAAGTCAAGGACATTTCCAGCAGTGTGAGCCCAGTGGGCCAAATATGTAACTATTCCAGTTCAGCAGCATGACTGTTAATGCCTCCATTCCCCTAAAGAAATGGATGACACACAGAAACACTTGGACAACAGCAAGTGAAGTAACATTAGAAAAAATATTTTCATGGGAATCTGACTTATTTCATTTGACAGAAGTAATATCTATGCAAATATTTAGACAGTTCATGGGTAAATTAAGATTTAATCAACAGGATTTACAGAGATTTACAGATATATTTGAAGACTTGCAGTTTTAACAGAAAAGTTACCAGTAACTGTCTCCCAAGCACCCCTGACTTCCAGCACTACAGGCAATCAAAACATGTCTGTGAATCCCTGTACTTTCACTTTATTTGTATTACATTTTCCTAACCTCCTGACTGAGACCCAGCCATTGAAAACCAGGCAGCAGGGAGCTAATGGCCCCACAACTGATGGAGGGGAAGCTGGGGGGCCAGCTAAGGCTGCAGTGCTTTTGCATTTCAAAAAGGAAATTTGGAGAAATAGAGAGTGTCAAAAACGCTGCAGGGAATTGTGATCACTATCCGCAGTAGAAAGTCACAAAGAAAGTTACAAAGAAAAACTGTAACCAGTTCTCCTGGGATCAATAGATGGACTACCAACATACCTCTCACCGGGGACTGGAAGAGCATACTCCTGCACAGCCTCCTAAACATTGGCAGCTCCAGTGCTTACCTAGGCACAGCTGGGAAACACAAGTCTCAGCACATGAGGCAGAAGGCTGACAAAGAGACACCGAATAATTTTGACAGCTGATTGAATCAAACACTCGTATGGAGTGTGGAAAATTTACCCAAGTGACTTAAAATTTTCACCTAGGAATTGAAAATCCTTGAAAAATACTACTTGGCCTTTTTCAACCTTTTGGCTTAGAAGCATCACGTCCTGCACAGGAGTGGGCATCAGGAGCAGATTCCAAAGTAGGTCTGTAGGAAGGGAGCACCAGGCAAACAGAGTAGCTAAGACAAGGCTACTCTGAAGCATTAAAACCAATGGCTGCCTCCATGAGAAAAGAAAATCCAAAGAAACTGAGTATTTATCTTTCAAAGTCAGCAAGTTTTCCACTTCTCAACTCCTCGGTTCCCTTCCAACTGTGAAACTTCTAAAGAATTGGGAATTGCATCATGTTGGAGAAGACACACCGGACATGGTGATAATATTTTCAATTATAGCAGTGTAAGTTCAAGCTTATAAAGACAAGTTTGAAATATGCTAGCCCATTTTCTTCTCAGGCCATTGAGCTGAGGTTTTAACCAGCAAAAACAGACTACTTACACATATCCTAAGTTAGGACACGTTTCTCTTCTGTCACATGTGGGTCTCTGGAAACAAAACTGCAGAGGAATATTCAGTGACCACAGTCACCGGGAGCAGCCTCTGAGCTCCTTCAGCAGGACACTGGGACACAAAGAAATTTTGAATGATCTTACTTGACCTCAGGTGACAAAGAATTAATTCTGTTCCTCCTTTTTCTATCATCTTCATTCATAGCTGCCTCTATCGCTCTGCTTGTTTCACAACAACTCAAGAAAGATCTCTCTCCTTTCCCTCTTCCATCTGCTGAAGTCACTCATACCTAAACCCTCCTAAAAATTTTAGAGCTAAAAAATAAGTAGCTAACAGTTCCAGCCCTCACCAATTGTACATTCTGTATCTTTTCATCCAACATGACTCAGCCTTGTCTATTGAGACAGTTCCTACGCTCACAGTTTACTGCCCTCTGCTTACACACTCCCAATAAATCCTTAAGCGCTACCATAATTATACTACTACCAGTTACCACTGGTAGCTTGAGCTCTCTGCTCATTCAGACAAACGTGATGCTTCAGGGCTAGACAACCACTCAAGTAGAGGTGAGAGATTATTTCTTCTAAAATACAATTTAAAGCACAAACCAGACGCTCAATCTGAACAAAAAGACTTTAATATCAGGACTAGAAGTTTTAACTTATAAAGATAAGTGTTTTGTAACTTCAGAGGAAAAGTAAGAGTATTTCAGAATGCATGGAAAACAAACAAACACCAACAAAAGAAAAAGAGAGATAATGGGCAGTTTCCACAATTTTACCCAAGAGACTTAACCCTTTGACAGGTCTGGGTCCTTATAGCTCTTCCTAGCCAAGGGCTTCAGAATATTTATGGTATTATTATACAGTCAGACACTGCAAATTTGGGAGTTTTTTTGAACTGAAAATCATTCAGCAGGAAATGCATCTCAGTAAAATTTGAGACATGTCCTGGAACTGTGTCTTTCAAAAAATGTAATTTGCTCTTAACCATTGCTGGTCAAGACTGGATTAGAGTCAAACTTCACATTACACTGTTGTGGTTTCCCCCATATTATTTCCTTTTCGGCCAGGGGTGGACTGCACGCTCAACAGACAAAGGACACACACAGGGTTGGGTCGATTTTATATATAAAAAGAGAAGAAAAGGAAATACAACTCTGAATCAGGTGCAGAAATCACTGCAATGCAGAAGAGTATATTTATTTACAGGATAATAAAAATATATTATATTCAGCTTAGCTAGGTGTATGCATGTTTTGCAAAACGTTCTATCTGCTACAGAAATGAGAGTAACCCATGATGCAATTATGTTTGGACAAATACAATAAATATCTGAATTTTGTTCGATACAGCTGTGGATTAACATATATTTAGACTGATACAAACCCTCTTCATTGCCA
This sequence comes from Ifrita kowaldi, assembly GCA_013398055.1. Classification (NCBI taxonomy): domain Eukaryota; kingdom Metazoa; phylum Chordata; class Aves; order Passeriformes; family Cinclosomatidae; genus Ifrita; species Ifrita kowaldi. Next base: position 172,838 of record VZRS01002970.1, read on the forward strand.
AGAATACACTTCTACAAAGGAAATACTACATACAACCTTTGATCACAGTTAAATTTATTGCCATAAAGCACTTTCCTTATCTTACATGCTTTTAATTAACATTGGTCCCAGATGCCAACACTGCCCACCTTTAGCTTAAAATACAATTGTCTTACTGGAGATTTTAATAGGAAAGGAATTATATACCAAAAAAAAAAAAATTGCAAAATTATCTTTAGAATATTATTTTATTTTTTTAAGTAAAAATATATATACAGTCGCAAGTAAACTGTTTTACACTTTAAAAAATAAAAATGAAGTCTGAACACTGACTTTCCTCAGAAATTCTTCCAAGTCTAACTCGTTCAACCTCTGGGAATCAGCAGGACTGAGTCTTCCAGTTACTGACAAAGGGGAGAATACACATTTGTCCATTGAATCTGGAAATCTCAACTTGCAAAACTTTTCTCAGTTTAAATATTAATCTCTAAGCATTTCAGCATGATTGCAAATAAACCAGTATGTTAAATCAGCTGGTAAGAAGTACAGTGTACGTGGAGGCAGACTGTAGTGTCTGAGCAAAATCCTCCCATCCAGAGCTTCCTAAACAAAGATTATAAAAACTGCTGGGAAGGAAATCTGGTGATCCTTTACTGCTACCTGATATGTCTACTCCTAGCCATTTTCCTCAGCAAATGTTCCTTCTGTTGATCTCATATAGAGATAAAAATAAAGAAGGTAAGAGCAGAGAAAAGGTCCAGCAGATGAAGAAAAGAGCACAGCATCATGTGAAACTGGCAGACGAGGAATGTGAGGAAAATAACGCTAGAAACATTCTTCCACTTCAGGCTAAAACCGATCAAATGCATTGTACAGAAAATACAGTGTGCCAAGAAGTAAGGAAGAACAAATACATTAAAATTTTCACGTTTCCCCTCAAATAAAGGGAAACTGTACAGGCAAATTCAATGTCTTTTTTAAAAGTTACAAGACTAGTTGGCCAAGTCTAATTTCTTAGAACAGCAGGAAGATTTCACACCGCAATGATTTTCAAAGACAAGATGACCACTACCTAGCTTTGAACTATCCCTTCCTGACAGAGAGGACACTGAGTATTCCAGGCCACAGACAGTTTCAGAGTGCACTCTGCTTGAGTAGTTGTGGGAAAAACACAAATCTGGATGCAAAAGTTCTGGCAGTGGATTCATCTGCTAACACACAGCCAATGTGTCCTCAAGTTTCTGAAGCTACAGAAAAAGAAACATGCCTGGGGACCTGTTTCTTCTTCACACGGCTTTATTTTTAAATACTAGTTTCTGTTCGGTGAAAACTGTACAGCCTTGACTATTTTAAAAACCTTCAACAGTATGCTGTATGACAAACACTAGTATAAAAAATGAACCAAATAATGTTACTCCACTAAGTGGAACTCACGCACACACACACACACACAGAGAAAATGATCATGTAAGTAGCGAAGTTAAGGGATTTATAAATAGCAAAATTTTTGAATAAAGTATATACATTTTTAGGCTTTTTCTATAAACATTTATATATAGTGCTCCTAGGAGAGACAAAGTAACTGTGTTCTACATCACAACTTAGAACATAAGATTAATTGATGTTACTCTAAAGGCCTTTGAGGTTTTTTCTTATGAATTTANCACAGAGAAAATGATCATGTAAGTAGCGAAGTTAAGGGATTTATAAATAGCAAAATTTTTGAATAAAGTATATACATTTTTAGGCTTTTTCTATAAACATTTATATATAGTGCTCCTAGGAGAGACAAAGTAACTGTGTTCTACATCACAACTTAGAACATAAGATTAATTGATGTTACTCTAAAGGCCTTTGAGGTTTTTTCTTATGAATTTACACCCTACACAGCTAACACTTGCAAAGATGTCTTTTCACATTAGTTCATCTTTCAATATACAAAACCATTTCACATTACAGTTCAACAGCCTGCAGAGCAGTGAACAGGAAAGATGGCACTGCATGCTGAAATAGTAAGTGCAATGACAATGTAGAGCTTGTCTGTGGAGTGGGCTGCACTTCACCAAGAGATCTACAAATGGAGCATGAGAAACTGCTCAAGACACCATCCTCAACCTCCCCGTCTGCAGCCACCCTGGGGGCCTTTAGATGCACACCAATAGAAAACTATTTGAAGATACACTGCTCTCACAAAGGAAGTAACATTTTGCTTCAACAGTAAGACAATTATAGGTTAATAGGACTGCCATAACATAACACAGATAGGGCCAGGCACCATATGATTCTGAGAACCTCCTGTAAAGTACTGTGCACTCAACTTCCACTTCTTTAAGGATTATTTTAATGTGAAATGAATATGTTCAGTACCTATCAAAAGCACTCATCATTTCTTAAGGTCAAGCTAATGATGACCAACTCAAACAACTCTGCATTAGCAGTAACCACATCCATTCAAAAACAAACACAAAATCGATGATGCTCAGAAAAAAATACCAAAGGGTCCACATTAATTGTGAGTAATTTTTCAACTAATTTCACTTTTAAAACCCCATACTACTCTGTTTAACAACTTTTGGAGCAAGTTTCAAATGGAACAAATGGTGGTGAATTCAAATAAAAACAAAAAATCCAAAAACCTCACTCATGAGATTATCATGGGCCGAAGGATCATGATTAGCAAGCACTCCACTGCTTATGCAGGTTTTGATAGTCTTTGCTCAAATAAAAGCTCTGGTCTTTACCACTCTGAGAAAAAAAAAAAGAAAAGGGTTTTTTTAAGTTATAGTTTAAAAATCCTAAATACAAAACACATGGATGCAATGGAACAAGTGTTCCTCCCATCTGTATAGGGCATAAGCATGTTTCACACCAAACTGAACATCAGTTGTCCCTTTAAAACATCCAAGGGTCAAAATTAGGCTGGTCACAAATTATTCTGCTTCCTTAGGGACATCAATGAGATTAAAAGTGGAACGTACTGAGGTTATCCATTTTAGAAATCCCACACTTTGGTGGGATTACTCTTTCATTATTAAAAGAAATTCATTTCACATGCTGTGTGTTAGATAACTTCTGTGTGTCACGCAAAAGACAGTTTTCCACATTTAGAATTGCTCACGACGAAGCCCTGAGGTAACCGCCTTTTTTCCAGGCAACAGTAATACAGTTCCTTTTGACATTTAATCATCCTTTTACAACCTACACTAGTATATGCAACTTTAAGCAGTCAATATTGATTATCAATTGTTCCCAAAGATGGGATCTGTCCAGGTTTGTGGTTTTTTTGATTGCTTGTTTTTAGGATAAAGACTCAGCAGAACGGGCTAATTTGGGTGCAGTGTCTTCTAATGAAGCTTCAACTGAATTCCCCAGGTCTCCATTTTCATGTCCATCAATACTTGGCTTCTTATTAAACACTGCAAGTTAAAAAGAAAAATTATATAAGGAAAGAAGCAATCTTGGGAAGGACAGATCAGTGATCCTTGTTTCAAAAACTGGAATGCTTGCTGAAATGACTACTAAAATTAAAGCCAACAGGTTTTTAGCAGAACATAGTCTGGCAGGAAAAAATTAACTGTTTCTTTACTTTTCTGATTTAAAAAATGTACCTGAAGAAGCCAACAACATGAAGTGTTAAGGGGAATTAACAACTCCTAGTTCAGAGGTTGGAAAAGGTAAGAATAAATTTGAATTTCAACCTTTGGGAAAAGATGACAATGAAAAAAGTTCAGCAGTTAATTCAGTTGTACCTAAGTAAACCAGGCCAACCAGTGAGGGACCAACCAGATGAACTGACAGTCTATTAGTAGGTTAATTGAATTGACAGCAGATTAATTTTACAATGAATATAAAAACAGTATTTTCCAGAAATTGGTTTGCACACTGAGACTTCAGAATTAAACTGCATGTAACACATTTTAGAAGGTTTACCTTGTGAGGGTTTGACATCCACGTTTGCATCTTTCCTGTTAGAACTTGAATTTGCACCTTCTTCCAATTCATCAAGATATAAACGGTAACGGTGTCCACTCTCATCCTCATATTCTACGTTTTCATCATCCGAATCAACTTCCGGAGCAACGTACACTACCTCAAATTCGATTTCACCTCTCTAAAATGCAGAGGAAAATACAGATTTACTTACTGCTGCACAGCTACCCAGCAGGATTACCAAGGCGAGCTAGGTTACTAAAACAAATACATTTTACTGTTGTGAACACATTCACAGTTGTGCTGAGTATTTTGGATAAGTATCTGAGTTAAGTTTTTACTGACTAAAGTAGTACAGCTCTATAGCTAAGCTTTACCAAAACTGCCCGAATTTCTTATATGCCAGTACATTTCAAACAGCGATTTCTAAAGAGAAAGTTTCCTGATAAATGAAGCACACCTTTTAACTGTCTGAAAATGGGAAGCAAGGCAGGAAGAAGATTCAAGACCAGAAAGCACTTGAGAAACATTCTTTGGCTGGAGCTGTTCAGTCGTAAGAGTAAAGCGTATGTCACTAAACAGTTATTTCTGTGGGGCAACATAATAAAATTATTTCCATCAGCCTTATTGAATAATGATTAGCCAACACATGTGTTTAACTGAACCACTACTGACCCAGTACCTTTCTCCTTAAATTGCAAAACGTAAGAGGATTAAGTGTAAGGTGATAGACCCTCAAGAACCACTGTAGCTTAGCATTACACTGTACTTAACAGCAAACAGTAAAATTCAAGGTAATTCAACAGGAAGCACCTAAACATGCCTATGGGTAAGAGGTCCAAACTGACCTGTTGGGAAAGAATAGTTACAGCTTCTTTATGTTTGGCATCTCTTAGATTAACTCCATTTACTGCCAGAATAGCATCACCAACATGCAGTCCTCCACATCGATCAGCAGGCTGCCCAGGATGGATTTCAGAGATCAGTATTGGAACACCATGCTCCTTCCCACCCTATTAAAACAAAAAAGAAGCAGATTTTAATTAACTGAGATGTCTTTTAACATAATATTGACATTCAGATAGTAGCTCCTAAAGTGAGTATTTGAACTTCTATTTTAGAAAATTAGAAATCATTCTTCAAACAAAGAATGTTTGAGAATGCGTGAGCTGCTTCCCTTAATTCTTCTCCCCACAGAAGAATGGAAAATTTCAAGTATGTACTCAGAGTTAAAGAAGGCAATTCTGAATACTAATAAAACTACAAAATCATATACAAACTAATGAAAAGCAGAAAACCTCATTAAAAAAGGCATATCAGGTACCATATCGACTTGTAAGAAACAGTATTCATATTTAGAATAAAAGTATAATAGTCAAAAATTTCCAAATTTGTTGTAAAAAGTTTACACAGCTTTTGTTAGGTGAGAGATGCCAATACAGATACTTAAAAGAAAAGTTACAATCACAACAGCTAAGCTTTGGAGGTCAGGTCTCAGATTGTCTCTGCTCTTCTAAATACTTACACCTGGAATCACCACTGGCTAATCTGCTAAAGTGTCTAAACCCTACACATAAGCCAAAACCGTAAGTTTAATATAAAGTAGCAATTATCTATTTCATAATTTACCAAAAGGAGTCTTGAAGTCCTCTGACCATAGTCACGGATTTAAGTATGCCTTTTTCATGTGTTCTAACACCACATTTACTGATCCACATAGTTTACAGAAGTAGGAATACAAACTTGCTTTTGTGTCATAGAAAAGAAATGCAAATATTTACTGTGATCGAAATTCCTAGTCCTTCATGGTCTTCTTTAACTAGCAAAACTTTTCTGATTGGACCAACACCTTGACTCTTCTTTAAGGCATCAGGATCCTAGTTTGATAAAAAACAAACATAGCACATAAATGTGTGAACCAAAACTGATGCATTTCAGCATTTGGGGTTTTTGTAATTATAAACAGGCAGTGTTATGAGGAACAGAGTTTTAGACTAGCTCCAGGCAGGACAAACTTACAGTGCCCCTTTACAGAAAGGGTATGAAATCAGAAAAGATTCCTCATTATGCACCCCTGATGAAAATAATTATTTAAATTATTTCAGTGCTGATTAATGCACAACAGAGAATTTAACTTCAAAAGAAGGAAATCAGCCATATATTAAAAAAATTAAGGGACTACATGAGAAGTGCTGATCACTGCTGAAACGTTATATGATGTAAACTCATCTTAAAAGTAACCAAATGACAGAAGATGATGCAATACACTCCCAAGGAAGAGGCTGCTTGCTCGAGTTTATTTTTATCGTAATAAAAATAAACCACACCAAAAGCCATTGAACACAAATCTAAAAGAGAAATAAATCAAGGTTTGTTTTACCCTTGTGTTAAGTCACTGATGCCATTATGCATACCCTTAGAATCATGAATACACATATTTGTCCACCAATGTTTTATATGCAATTGGCAACATAAGTAGTAAGATCCATCTGACCAAAGACGGTATTTAGAACAGACCAAAGTAAAGCACTTTGCTGAAAATGTTTGGGTTTATGCACTGAACACCGGGGTGATTAACAAGACGTGCCAATGGGTGAGCTGTACCACAGATACTCACAGTGAAATGCTGTTTAAAGGTTTTGTTTTAAAAAGTACCTTTAAGAGGAAAAGAAACTAACCTACAAATAATTAATTCACAGAGTGTCAATTTATATGGTCTTTTAAAAAATGAAATTAAAATCAATTTCAGTTCAATCTAATCCTAAAAACTTCATTCTTGGTTTTGGTAAATAAGCTAGATCCACATTTTGAAACCTAGGCTACAAAACTCAGCTGTTAAAGTTGTATTTATACACATAAACATGCATATTTGTATCAGAGGCTCAGTTTCCTAGGTAAGTCAAAGGAATTGTATCATCTTCTGTGGTCATTTAGAGGGATCTGCTATTCAGCACGGAATTGTCCTTCAGCATATAAAAGAAAAACATATTTATGGTGACATTTGGAAAAAACACGACACAGAAGTGAACACAATCACTAAGATGGAGAAGTAACTCATGCCCAGAGTTCATAACTAGAAATCCTGGAGGAATGGCTCATGTTTTCAACTTACATGTCCTGGTGGTGCTTGCATTGGTCGTTTGAGGTCATTCCGACCTCGACAAGCTCTAATAACAGTTTTGTGACGGTGGAGGTGTATTTCTGCTTCCAGCTGATTCCACAGCTTGTCGTGAGCAGGGCCTTTCATATCTCGGCCCAGTAACTGAATCTGCTGGACCCTACATAGTGACAAAGAGAGTAAAACAATGCTGTATTACGACTGAAAGAGCAATGCACTGTAGGACTCATACGCTTCATGTGGCTACAGCACACAGTCATGCAGCAATCACTGCAAGAACCCTGGGGATTTTTACTTCTTCCTCTTGTTAATTAACTGGAAACGTGAGACTTTTCCTACTTAGTCTTAACCTTGAACCCGCCTCTGGGGATGCGAAGGAAGGAAACAACAACAAACATCTCATGCTAAGGGACATGGATTGACTTCACATACCTTCCAGCTAGCTCCTTATCTAAATACTTTGCTGCCAATCTTGCTCCATAAACCTCAGCCTGAAGCACAGCTATGTGTCTACGGAGGGCTTCATTCTCCTTCCTCAGCAACTTCACCTCAGCTTCCAGTTGAGCTTCTTTCACTTTTTCCTTCTTGTTAGCTTCAAGTTCTCTCTCCTTTACAATGACAAAACAAAACAAAACAAAACCAAACAAGAAAAAAATGTTAAAAAGCTTTTATCCAAGTTAGTAATGAAAGAGAACTTACTGTTTCTGCATACACAATCTGAAATAATCCTCCTGTGTACAAGACATGCATGCAAGAAAAGAAAAAAGAAAGCAGGGACTCTGGCACTACAGCTAGTGGTTTGCATACTACCCTATACAAAGGTGGCAAAATTTAAGTAGCCTGAATATCATCCTTACATTTTCTTGACTTGCAAATGGGAGATTCAAAGTTAAACAATACTATTTTTAAAATGAAAGAGGAACTATGAAGCCGCTAAATATTTCAATTTAACCAAATTCTTTAACTATTATGATGATGATGACATGGAAACGTAAGTCCATATATCCTTAAAATGACAATTATTTTCATGCAAACAACCAAGAAATGTCCAGCCAGAGACATTTCCAGATTCTGAAGACCACATAAATAAAGCCAGGGATTCTACACATGAAGATGCCTACCCTGACAAACCTAAAAGAAAATTAGTGCAAAATAGCTGTTAAAAAAAAAAAATCAAACAAACAACAACCAAACAAAACAAAAACAAAACCCACACTAAAACCACACTTTAGGCAAGCTATCTCCCTGTGCCTTACCCTCTGAAAAAGGAACTACGGAAATATAAATTAGTCCCACATTGCTCCATCCCACATGTACGGAAACTGCATCGTCATTACCTTTTCTAATACCCACGGTAGTGGTGCAAAAGGAATTAGATTGCTAATCTACAAAATCTACTTTAAGGAGAGCATGCTTGATTACTTGAATCTTTTACATCTTGCTCTGCATCTCTTTTACAAAGGGGGGAAAACTCCCACCACAAACCAGGAAAATAGTAGACACATGGTCTAATACTGTCTCTTTTCAAAAATGGCTGTCAACTGAAACAGCAATAAAAACTAAGTTCACCATAATGCATTTTTGAAGACATCTGGAGTACCCAAAAAAACCCTTTCTCTGTACCTGTACCAATTACATTGTTAAACAAACAAAGGAAGTGCTACTAAAGAAGCAACAGGACAGATAGGAAATCTTACAGAACTGGCAAGACAAATCTGTTATCAAATTGTGAATATGCTATTCACTATTCCAAGCCTGGATATAAAACCATTAATATGGTCAATATTGCCACATTTCAGAAATTAAACAAGGTTGGTCCTTCCAAATGGAGTTATTTTCACAATAGATATATGGAAGTATTTATTGACTTTACCAGAAAGTCAGCTCTGAATTTGATAGACTCTACTGTCTCCCTCATCTGTTAAATACTTCTATCAGTTTAGAAGAATAGAGTACACACCCATGTACATGTTGGTCAAGAATTGCCCAGCACAGGGCTCAGGAGGAGCAGCTCAAAGACTACTTGAAATCACTGGCACTTCACTGCCTGCAATTCCCATGATGACCCACCTTCAGATCAAGTTTGGCCCATAAGCATGTTAGAAAACATGTCACACAAAGCCAGTTCTGGCCTCTGGCCTTTGAGTTGGGATTGTCTTGTGAGAATGACTCTGCAGCAAATCTCTTTCTGAACTGCAGGATCACTACTAAGCCAGAATTTTGACAAATCTACATTTCAAGAATAGGAGTTTCTAAGTTTATACCAATTCTTTCTATTATTATTTTGGTCCTGGGCTATTTTAATTACAAGAATTTAAGAGCGCCACCATGCTGTGCTGTCTTTGCCACACACTTCAGGAGTAGGAAGGGTCACAGTTCAGACATAACACCTGTTTTACAGTAGCTGCAAAGTCCGTATATAGATACAGTGATCCTGTTAGCTCTGTTCCTATTGTCAATATTGCATTAATGTGCTCTAAACAGTACAGGCTCCCTGTTTGTTCACTTTTAGAACATCTTTTATTTGACAAATATAAAAAGACAGACTAGAATTTAAGACAGACGTATTCCAAGCTCCCTCAGAAAAGTGGATTGCTGAAGTGATCAAAGATTCTTGATTACACCAGCGAATTTCATGCAGCACATTTTACAGTATTTGTACAAAGCAGCCATCTTAAACACCCTCATCCAGACTCAGATTTTCCACTGATTTTCTCTGAATTTGGTTCGTCATTTAAATTAAAAAGGAAGTCAAATGTTACATTTCTAAGTAAAACACTTTTAGTCACACATTTTAAATGTTACAACAAAAATACAAGGCAAATGCAATCTCATAGAAGTGGTTTTTTCCTATTTTCTCCATTATTATGATTGCTCTTCTGTGACTGAGGTGGAAAATTACACCCAGAAGCCAATCTTCTATGGACTGTCTCCAACTGATCACCACATGAATTAAAAAAAAAATTAAAAGGTTTGCAATACAGAATCTCTCAAGATGTACTGAAATAGCATGTACTGTTTTGAATGACTGTCAAAAGATTTGACAAAAGTCTCAAAAATGTTTAAAGAAATCAAGGAACTTAAGTTAAAGAAGAGTCTCATTCTCTCTAGTGTTCATAGTATGGCATAGGTTCTGAAAACAGAAAATGTATTTTCTGTTGGTAATATTAAAAAAAAAAACAAAACAAAAATGCTACAGCAAAGTTGAAGACTATAGCTTAGTTACCAGCTATCCTGTGGTTTTTCAAGAAGCCAAATACTGAGTAACAATAATGAAGCATGTAACATAATAAAAGTAGAAAAGCTGTTTAAAAACCTTTCAAGTCTATCACTGTGAAAAGATAAAAGTCAAGTTTGCTCTGCTTTTTCTTTGTATCCATGTATTATTGTATTCATATGCTTTTGGCTGTTACACCAGCCAATTAAATCATGCCCATGAAAAAATAAGAAAAGGGAAAAAAAGGAAAAACAGAGGATTTTTTTAAAATACAACATGCAGAATACTTCATATTACACTCACAGATGTGTACAGTGTTTATGCTTTAGAAATTGTATAACACCTTAACATTTTTTGAGATACTGCCAGAACAATCTTTCAGAATGCCAAGTTGTCAGATATCACCCCAAACTAGCTGTAGCAATAATAAATAGAATACATACAGATTTAGGAAAGAGGGCACCACATCTAGAAAAGAAAAATTAAAATGCAAAGGAAATTCTTTACACAGCATCTTGCCAACTGCTGGGAAGAAGGAACAAGCCAGATCTGTTTTGCCAGTTTCTGAGGCCAACATACACATAAGTTGTTGAACAAAACAAAAGCACTGCTTAAACATAAAAAAAATGGCAATCAGCATACTCACCATTTCATCCACAGAAAGGACAGACTTAAGACAGAAGAAAAGAGTTCCATAATTAGAGAAACAGGCAATAGGAACTTCAAGAAAATGCAACAACATAAATTACTTACTCCAAAAGGACTTCACCAGCAGACTGTGTATTTCCATTTTCATTTCATTAGATGGCATAAAGAACAAGCACACTGCTACAATTTTATTTAGCAACAGTTCTTCTATTTTGCAGTGGAATTTATTAAAAACCTTATTAAAAACTTAACCTTACTGTAGTATTGAAAACAATACTTTCTCCTAAATTACCAAGAATCTCCAAAAAGACTAGGAAGATAATACAATATCCATGAAAGAACCAAAGAAAAATCCATTCTATACTATAACATTATACAGATAATAGATTTTTTGCTTTCAGAAAGAACAACATAACTTGAGTTACAAGAGGGACATAAAGGACAGGCAGAAGTATCAGAAAAGGCATCAAGTGCAAAAACACACACAAAAAAAATTCAACCAGGCAACTTCATACTCTCACTAAGAGTTATTATGATTGCACTAAGAAAATTCACCACTCCTAAAAATGGATTTGGCCTAAACTACACAATTATCAATTTCTTAGCAATCTAAATATCTTAAAATATCCTAGTTCACCACTATATACAATTTCACAGATTATAGAGTATACATTTATGCTAAGAGTCTAAAGAGTCTACATACAAAATAAGAGAGTCTGTCCCTGAAGAAAGCAGGAAGTCAACTAGTACAGAGCTTTATTTCCCCATTGCACATTCTGTTGACACAGTTCTTCTTGGCCTTCAGAGACCTTCTGACTGCCAGAAGGCCAGCACAACAGTTTTTATTTACCCAAAAATCAGAGGTCGCATTTTATGGTCATTTAAGGGGCCTCAGTTTTGCTTGTTCTAGCTCTGCACACTTTCATAGCTTTCTTTATCTAGAAGAGCTTAAAGTTGAGCTTCTGTCCATTAAAGCTATGAATTCCCTAAAAACAAAATAAAACAAACTCAAAACACTAGTCCTCACATTTATAAAAAGGAAAAACTAAAGGAAATTGAGTAGGGAATATCAGTCTAAGCTGTTAATAAAGCTCAATTTCAACACAGATAAAACCTGAACCAATCTATGTAGAATGTATTTATTGTCACCTGTGGGCAGAAGACTGCTGTCAATAGCATGGAAATTTAATATATCTTTAGAAATAATTTATAACAAGGTAAGAAGAAACAAAAAGCTTAAAAGCATTAGTCTCTGTGTTAGCCAGAAGTTAAGCCTAACTAACAAAATTTGGGGACCAAAATCGCTCACAGTGATGTGTTAACTTAGAAAAAATTACTACATGTAAACCTGCAGTTTAACACTCACAAAATTTTGGAGTTATTAAACTAATGCTTATTTAAAAGCCACAAGAATTATTTAGAGCTCTAAATAAACTTCACCATATTGTAGCTATAATTCAGTACAGAATAAATTATGTGTGGACAACCCAGAAAATGTTGCTCTTATACTGGATATACAGCTATGTAGCCCTAGGAGGACAGCTCTAATCAATTACAGCTTTTGAATGTGAAATACAAAAAAATTTGGGTTACTCCTGTTGTTCTGTGATTAGCCTAGACATCCTTTAACACTTATAGTCTACTACTGTGTTTCATTGTACATTAATTAACAGGACAAAATAGCAGAATAGACTAATGCTCCACATGTGCTGGGAGTAGGTATTTGCAACCAAACTGCGAAGCAATTTTAGAAAATCAGAGAGATAGACTTTGATTCATGCCAACAGTTAGAAACCATATGCACACAACACTACTTTTTAAATTTACAAAGTCATAGTATTAGAGCCTGAATCTGTGGTGTGGCTAGTAACAAGGCAGTCTGTGCTTTGGCTACCAGTCAATGCCAACTAATAGCATAGATTAATTACTGTTAACTTTTGGTGGGCTTTATAAAGATCTGAGTTTTAAAAGTGTGTAGTTTATCGAGTTCTTCTATTACAGACTTCTCCTATTATCTTTTGCAACTTCAGTCTTAAGAAAAGCTATAAATCACAAAAATACTTTCTTATTTTACTTGAGAAACAATTAAAAATGGTTTCTTTAAAAACAACTTCTTACATCCTTATTCTTTATTCTGATATTATTTATGTTGTTTTTAATGGCTGCTAACAACCAACTATAAGTGTTATTGAGAAGCAAAAAATTCTGTATTTTTAACACGAAAATTTGTAATCAGCTTATTCACACCTTCCAAGGAAGAACATCAGCCAGGAGAGGAAGAAGAAGAATATAATCCCACATTCAAGTGGCCATACTCACCAGTTTTGCCTTAATAGCCCCAGAGTCGACATTCTGACCAGTCTTGGCATGTAGCTGAAGCTGAACAGCGTGGAGCTGCAAAAGCTGATCGTGCACTTCCTTTTCCAATACTGCTTTCTCTGCCTGTGTTTCTGTCAGTTCAGACTTCAGATCAACCAACTGTGCCTGTGAAGATATAATCCATCACAGTAATGAGAGCAAGGATTAAACGGGGTCACCAGAACTGTGACACATAACTGCATTTGCTAGTACATGGATGCTGTACATGGTGGAATACAGGTTAAGAGCACCTGCTGTCACACATTCCTCTGTAGCCAAGCTTTAACTCTGGATCATTTGCAGGATTTTCTCCCCAGCTGCCAAAATTCATGCACCCACAGAACAGGCATCAAATGACCATACTGCCAAAAGTAGCAACAGCTGAGCTTTCCCTCATGCAGACAATGGCATGTGATGCTGATGTCCACTCCAAAACAAGACAATGACATTAAACCTATGTAGGATTTACACCCTTACCAATGTAAACACCATTTTAAATTGTAGAATTATTAAATCTCACTGAAAAAAAATTGCTTAAAGCAAACTGACAATTATTTACCCAATGCTGAAGTCAAATAATCCTATTTACAGCTGGTCTATTATCCACAGTTTAACTGAAATAGCAAATTAGTTGGGTAAACCAGAAGCCACAAAATGCCCCTAAAATGCATATGTAGAAAACAAGAAATAAATATTAACTCTTGAAAAAGTGGTTTTGAAACATTTTTAAGAAAATTTTCATGTAGGGTTTATATCTGGAATGAAAGAACAAATACTAACATGTTTACCAAGCTACTTGTTATCCTTAAGTTCAAGTAGCATTTTATAAGATAAGCTACATTTAGATAAGCTTTAAGGCTACTATTTGCCAAAAAAACCCAGAATGTGATTTTGGGGGATTTTTAGGTAAATTCCCAGAGTATGCTTTTGTATCCAAAAGATTTGGAACTAAAGACCAAAATGAAGAAGTGACTAAGTCTTTAAAAAAGCCCTCTCATATTAAAGCGGGGTATTTTAGGTATTTTGTAACAACATTACACTAACATTCAAATTAACAGTGAATCTCAAGTTGCCAGGCAACTTGCTATAAAATGTCTGTAGCTGTTAATGAAAAACAAGCAGGAAGGATTTGACTATCAGTGGGGAGTATTTACTGCATCTAACTTCAGGTACATAACTTAGATGGACAGCCTCCTCAAGTTTCCAGAGTAATTCAGAGATAAGTAGGCACTTCCAGAGGTGATTCAGAGCACCCAGAGTGCAATTGATGAGATGGATTAAGCCAACCTCCAGCGTGTGCCTGCCAAGAAGAACCATCTCCCTTCCAGGCTCTTGCCTATGCCCTTTAGTTCCACAACTCTGGGACTGAACAGAGCAAAACTACCTCCCCCTGCCCCTTAAGGTGGAGCCTGAACAGATCAGGCCAGCACTTACTTTTTGCCAAAGAAACGGAGCTGCATGCATTTTCACCTTCCAACTGCCAGAATGGTCAAAAATCTTGAAAAATTTGTAAACCCTTGAAGAACTCTAAAGCAGAAATTGCCTTTTACAGTTTTAAAGTACAGATATTTTAAATACTACAGAGTCAAACAATTTCAGAGAAATGAGTCACTTATAAAGCTGCATTGTTGTCCCCAGTGATCAGTCATAGTTACGGTCTCTCTGCTGTGGTTTACCTACCCTCTAACAAAAGCAGACACACACCTGAACTAACACAGCAAATGAAAATATCACCAGCACAAAAGCTGATGATACAGTACAGAGCAGATAACAGAGACCTTAATAATAAAGGCACAGTTTGACCCAGTCACAATTTCACATAATGCGTAACAATATTTTCTTATTATTACACACTGTGTATTATTAGGTCTACTTTTAAAAAAATAAGACCCCTGCTGTCTTGCTCCTTTCTAACAGCTAACATGATGACTTTTATTGCTTTTTTATATACACACACATACTCTCTCATCCACTCTAATTCAAAAGACCTGTAGAATGGCAAAGGGGCAGAACAGCTAAACTAGACCAATTTAATATTGTCCAGCCTCACCTAGTAGAGAAGGGCAATCAGAGTCCTGGTGGGAAGAAAAAACAAATTTAGTTCCCTGTGCAAATTACAAAGCAGCAAGAATGATGGCCACCAGCTTTGTAGGGTGAATGATGCCCCAAAAGTATCACAAAAAGACCGTCAAATGTGAAATAAAAATTAAAAATAGTACTCTGCATATAACCTACCATTTAAATTCATATCCTGCTGTTTTAATCATAAGTCATTGAATCACAGAATGGCCTGGGCTGAAAGGGACCTTAAAGACCTCGTCCCAACTCCCCCGCCATGGACAGGGACACCTTGCACTAGACCAGGTTGCTCGGAGTTCCATCCAATCTGGCCTTAAACACTTCCAAGAATGGGGCACTCTGGACAACCTGTTCCAGTGAGTCACCACCCTCACAATAAAGAATATTTTCCTATTATCTAATCTAAACCTACTCTCTTTCAGTTTGAAACCACTCCCTGTTGCTCTGTCACTACATGCTCTTGTAAGAAGTCCCTCTCCCATCTTTCTTGTAGTCTCCCTCCAGATACTGTAAGGTTTGGATAAATAAAGAGCACAAAACAAAAAAAGCAAAATGAGAAATGGTATGAACATGTATCATGGAATTAATCTGTTTACACATTATGAAAAGCCATAAATCTATGCCCAGGAACAGATGCAGGCACAAGAATCACACCAAAATGCAAATACAGCAAGCAGCTTTCAAATCCTGTGATCTACTTCTATGAAGGCTGACAAATCTTTACATTACTTCACAGAAGTCCTGCTATTCTCAGCTTGGCCAGCTCACCTAATTTTCCTTTACATTACTCTTACTAGCACTGGTTTTTTATCCAAATTCCCTCAATTTGTTATAAAGGAAACATACGGAAAGACTGTTGGAAATTCAACATCTGTATCTTCAATTTTGGAAGCTACTCAGTAAAAACCACGGATGGGGCAGAGACAGCAGAGGAAATGATGAGCACAAACAAGGACTATCAGTAAGGCCATTCCTCCCCAGTGCACCATCCACTGCATGAGGCAAGGGCTCTACAGAAAGGGATGATACCAGATAATATAGTATTTCAATTTGTATAAACATAACAGGATAAACACAAGGATAAACTAATGCTACAGAAGCAACTGCACTAATCCTTTAATTTGGATGTACTCTCCAACAAGACTGTTGAAAAGAGATGTCATTTATTTTGGTGGTCACCTGCAACTGCCCTAGAACTTGCAGAGAAGTCAGCTGAGGGCAGAAGTTACAAACATCCACTCACAGGAGACCACTGAGCTTCATGGTTAGGTGAGTTCAGGACGAGCCACCAAACAACAAATAGAGAACAGAAACTTTTGCCAGGGAACAGTAAGGGGCAGAGGTTGAAGAGAAGGTAGTGTGTTTAACTTCATAACATCCTTTTAACTGTAACTTGCTGATTGGGCCAAAAAATGAACTCTTCTGGGCAGAATACAACTGTGCAGATCAGCAATTACCACTCATTAGCAAGCACCACACTGCATGGTTACACCTAAGTTTCTCTTTGCTCCCTTGTTCATGTCCCTGCTGCAGCCAAGGCACAGCAAACAGCACGACCAGACAGTGGTCACAGAAGCAGGATTTAATCATGGAAACCTACACCTAGATGTACACGAATCAAGCAGGCAGGACATGAAGCTACTGCTTCAGATTATCACCACAGGCTACTTCTAAATTCTAAATAAAAGTCTACAATTCAAGTTAACTGGAGATCTTGGTCAAATTCATCAAATTGCAAAACCCAGCATCTATCTTCCAAACAATTTAACATACAGATGATACCAGAAAAATAGTTTTAAAAGGCTAAGTAAACATTTGGTCAATTTGGGGACATATTTTGCCATTTACCAGGTATTTTGTATTTCTCAGAGGTCTTAAAGCTATGAAAATTAGACACCAATTTCAACTGAAATAACTCAAGAATTTATAAACTGCTCTTTTTATTCCCATGAGAGATAAAAGGAAAGAAATAATGGCATTAAGCAGTTAATATTTCTTCCACAGAACATTCAAAAATTAAAAAAAAAAAAATCTCTAGGCAAAAGAGTCCAGACAATGTCCTGCTTTTAATCAAAAGTCCATATTTCCTGTTCAAGTAGTTATGAATTATCAAAAAATTCAGTTTGTTACAAATTATCTTATACTGAATATGTATTTTAAACTGGCAATATAATAAATGCCATCTTAAATGCTAGGATTAATTGCATTTATAGTCATGGAGTTCTGAAAGTATTAACTAGTGTTTTTCATCAGGAGTCTTACAACAAAATAATAGCATTTAAGCCTCTTCCAATTAATTTATATAATATTTTTCATATGATGGTCTGAACTCTCATCTATACATTTTTCATAGGAAAGTGACCATTAGTTATTCCAATAGAATAGTTAGAATAAGTAACCAAAAATAATTTATTCCTATTAGATCTCAGACATACTCAAAGATCTAATACTAAGTTTATACATTGTGAGGAGCAAGAATGTGGACCTTGCCCTGAACAACTTACAACGTAAATACATCAAGGAAAGGATGAATAAATGTAACAGAGAAGTACAAATAAAGAGGTATCTGTGTACAGAAGTGCACAACAGGAAGCAGACAGATGCCATGCTAACACAACAAGTTTGCTCATGAGCATCACTGCTGGAATGAGGCACTAGAAGATGGCAACATTGCAACCTCTGAAGATCTAAAGCATCGGGGGAACACACAGAAACCCAGAAAACTTCAGCAAGTGGGATGATGGTGACTTACACACCATGGTGACAGGAAACAACCTCTCACTACTGATAGGGAAACCGATGCAGGGGGGTGAGGGGCACACTGAGAGATGGCATAGTTAGATAAAGAAATGACAATGGGTTTAGCTTTGGGAAAAGCTTTTTCACTTTCTGAGCTATCATTGCAGTAATTTCTGCAATATGGACAAGAGTTTCATTTGAGCAAATCGGTATAAAAGATATCTATGACTTACATATTGCCCAGATGTGAGCATTCAAAGTGGAGCCAGGCTGATTGGAAAGCTGGGCCATAGGCCTGAATGCTAGGGCAAGACAGTGGCATTATTTACCACACCAAATAAAAACGAGAGGAAGACCTGAATTCCCTCAAAGTGTAATGAATGCACTTCTTGGTATATTAATTTCTAGCTCAAAAAGAGTCTAAGCATAATTCAAACACAGTAGAAAACTCACAGATTTTTTCAGCAAAGGGAAGCTAGATACATACAAAAGTATCCATTACCAGCCTCGAGTGACTAAAAGTCATAAGCCAAGACGCATAAAATGCCTTTAGTTTTCATTTAATTTCAGGCCTTTAGGGTATACCTGATTCATTCTCATGCCAAGCCTTCTAAACTCATAAAGGTCTGAAAACTGTTTTTCTAAAGTAAAAGATTTTTTCCCCACCATATAATCTCTGAATGCCAGCAACTAGGAGTTCATTTCAGAATTTCCTAGTTACCTAATCAAGACTGTTTAGTGCTATCATTTATCTGTATGACTGCATTTCTCCCTATTTTGCCTTCCTCCCCTCTCCCTATTTTGCTTTCCTCCCCTGTTGATTTGAACTGAATTAATTTTCAAGATTCAAACAAAAGGGGTAAAAGTGTGTACGACTGAAGTTCCTACAACATACAACTTTTACACTGAACAGCTGCTAGTAAGAAAGAGTGACAGATGAGAGCTCTTTCAGAGGGGGAAGTGGGAAGAGCCAGATCTTCAGCTAATTTGTTTAATCTACCCAGAGACAGAAGCCGACAGCCCGGTGTACAGGCAGCACACATGCAGTTCTGAGCTAGAGACTGAGCTGCTGTCTCGTGTCCAGCCAACCAACCAAAAATTGCACAGATGAAAACGCAAAGGAAAGGATGTTGTGATGTGGAAACTCACAGATCATGCAAGAGAACAGGGAGTGCCTGAATCAGGTCTTGGTGACTTGAGAAAGTGCTCAACACTCCCATTTCCCACAAATCACGAGATTTCCAAGCTCCATTGATTCTGTTGCTAATAGAACACCTCTGGTGTACATATATATATATTTAATAGCTAATTTTAAAGGACAGGTCCTTATGAATCTTGCTATGGGATCAAACCAAAATTCACAGACAAATCAAGTTTATGACGTGCTTTTATTTCCTCAGCAGCATGCCCTTATGTAATTTACACTAGACTCCATAAACTTTACCAATATATGCATTTATGTATTTCAACATTCACCCCTGATCAGGACTATTAACCTTCTGATTTAGAGGCTGCAGGACCCAGGATCATGAAACACAACAGAGCACGCTACAATGCTGCAATTACTCTGTGGCTCCTGTCCCAGCATATGCACAAAAAAGCAACATAAATATCAAGATATGACACTAGCATATCTTGTGTATTTGCTTAACTAGTATGTCATATTTGCTTAACATTTCATTCTGGGGACATTTTTTTAAAGACAGAAATGTCATCTAAAAGCAAAACAGGTTAAAAAAATTCTTTAATTACGCTTTACAAACAATGAAATCATTATCCCTAAATGTTCCCATAACATTACACAAGTGCAGGACAGAAAACAAATTTTCAGGACATGACAGCTGCACCTCCTACAGCCTGAGGTATAAACACACTCAGACACCAGATACACAACAACAGAGCCTGGCCTGCACAACCCACATACTGCCAAGTTTCCAGGGGGACCCCTAACTTTGCATCAGCCCCTTGATGTGAAGCAGCCAGAGCTCTCAATTACTGTGTTTCTCTAATTGCCAGAAGAAAGGCTTGTCTCCATCATCTCACCAGTATCACTTCACCACCTTGCCTACAGCTCTCCAAAAGACATGAACACTCCACCCTTCCTCAGTCTTGACTATTTGATACTTCCTGTGTACTAAGCAGCATTTGCTGCAATTTCTCACACAACCCTATTAAGTTTAATGCACTGCTTTGAATCAGAAACCATGAAACAGAGCAGAGCCCTATTAATCTCACTGTGCTCCTTGCACAACTAAACAATGTGACAGCACCGTACAAAATGAGTTTCTGAACAGACAATACACTTGGAAACCATCATTTCTTGTGATAACGCCCCTCAACTTCACCACAATGCTTACCACTTGTCAGTGATGAAAATGTTTCAAGAAATTATTTGAGAAGACTGTAGTGGTAAATTTTTAAATTATATTAAAAGCCTTTATTTCATTATTATTGTGACCCCAAAAAGGACCTATGTAACTTCAAATTTTAGCTAACACTAAATTTAACGAAACAGTCTTTATCATGTGGCTAATAAGAGCATGAACAGCAAAGTTTATGACTACTGACTCCCTAAATAAACACTACAGTAGTGGAGCTATATAAGTAGTCTTGGTAAAAATGCAGTGTATGATACTGAAGACAAAAATGAATCGTAAAATAATTTAATCCACTTTTATTATATCCCACACAGAATACAAAGGACACAGGTGTAAGACAAATGAATTACTCCATTTCTCAGGCTCTATTCTAGTCCTGACAAAACATTCACAAGAGTGGTGAGCAAATTAAAAGGATGCACAGCAACATTTCTACTTTTTTATCTTCTCTGCTGAAGACCATTCTGGACATGTAATTATCTGCACACTTTTCCTCCCAACAACTAAAAGATAACATAATAATGATGCCACATCTTAAATAAAGCATCTTAAAATTTTGGTTTCTATTTACATAAATGGGTACATCCATCAGCATTTTTATGCCTGTGACTGATCTTTTTCACCTCTGTCATTAAAATACCTGTTACTGTTTCTTGCTACTGTTTCACTTTGTGCTTCACTGTTTCATTCTGTTTACACCTACTTACAGAAGAACAAAGTTTCTAGTCCTTTATTAGGAAGACACAAATCTGTTCTTAGAAGTCATATCGATAGTTTTATTATTGCCATTATTTTGAAATCCATACTAGCTATGCAACATAATTTAGTAAAGAAAACTAAGAAATATAAACTAATATACTGGTTCCTTCTCACTTTCTCTTTGGCAACTCCCAACAAATGAGACAGAAAAGGAAAACACTTTACCACATACAGATTGAAAATGAAATAGGCTAGTTAAATTTGTATAGAAGTATATAGGCTTCTGATACAGGAAAATATTAATAAAGTATAGGCATAATTGTAATTAAAAAGGGCATAATTATTCTGATAGAAGTTATATGTATCAAACTAATTAAAATGTAGTATATAAGCTGACTGGAAAATGCATGTAAATCTGCATTTCCTGAATACGTGAAAAATGCTCACATTTTAGGGTATCAAATTAGCTGGACCAAATCTAACTCAATTGAGTTTTCAAAAAAACACACTCTATCGAGTACCAACAGATTTCTAATCCAAAAGAGAAAAACAATTAAAAGGCCAGCTAATAAAATAACATTTTATTATAATGACATTTGAAAGAAGTGAATAAGTTATTGCAGCTATTCTGTATGTATGTATATACATACCTCACACGGGGCAAAAACATATCTCGGTCTTCAACAAGAGCATTTCTCACTACAAAATAAAGGAGAGAAGGCAAAAAAAAAAATCCAACCAGACCTTTCTAAGAAGGTGTATGGTCCTACCTTGATTAAAGTACTGCCAAACAACAGAGCAGGACTGTATCTCTGCAGTGTGTCCCATAAGATGGACTTGCATGCTTATGGAAAGTCACCACACACATAAAGCCACCTACATTCAGCTTTTCCAGTCTGCAGTTGGGTTTTTTTATATATACATCTTCATATTACCCACACCGTTCTATATGTGCTTTAACTGAATGGGTTACAAGTTACTCACAGAAGAATTCAGCTTATAGAAACATATTCCTCTAAACCTGCTGATTCCAACTTAATCATGGACATAAAACTACATTTAACTTCTTAGACATACATGTTTTCCTTAGCTTTAGCATATACACAGGCTTAACACATCTGCCAAGATACAGGGTGTGCTCCACCAAACATTCCTTTCTTGCTTGTTCATTTAAAATTGCAGAATCAGACTGGCAGTCAAAGTGCCAGAGTTAAAGTCAAGCTCAGTTTTCACTGGCACATTGACCTACTTCTTTTATTTCTACAGAATTGCAGGTACACAGAACTTTTATTTTTTGAAATGGACATTCTAGACAATGTCATAGTCAAGTGACAGTCAAACAGGAAAAACAAAACCCATGAACTGCTTCTCAGTTAAACACTTTCTAAAATCTCACACACTGACCACCAGCCTGCATCTGCTGACTTATATGGCTTTCCAACAGAGAACGACCAAAAATCTCCTTTAAAATGTCTGTCACCAGTTCTAAAAGACTGAGGTCCTTGCTATCCTACTAACAAGATACACTTCTCCATTTTTTCACAATGAAATGAGGCTGATCTCAGAAAAGACAGTGGCTTGTATTGCCAAACACCTTTTTTTTCTCCTCTTTGATAAGCTACTTAATTCAACTGTGTCCTACTGTGACCAGCAGGAAAATTATGAAAACAAATCCCTCCCCTCAACGTATCATTAGTTTAATTTAAGACTGCAAACGTTATTAGCACAGTAGTCGGTTTATAAACTTTCACCACCCTAAGCACAAGTAAATTTATTTGCATACATCCCCTGTGCATCTGAAATACCTTCACCCTTCTTCTAAAAATAACCTGGCCCAGAATTGCCAACATATAGCTGCCTCTTTGGAAACTACTGTCTCCCTGGAACACTTTTTTTCACTATTCAGGAACATTCTCCATACAATATTTTACCCAGACTTCTCTCTCTAGCAGCAGGTATACAGCAAGATGGCAAAAAATTTTTTGAGAAGTCCTACAGCAGGAGCTTCCATTCACCAAACCTCAAGCTGTGCCTCTTAAAAGCAATCGTACCAATCAGAGAGGGCGTATTAAGCTAATAAAGTAGATAAATCAAAGCCTGAACTGCACTTCATT
The DNA here is from genome assembly GCA_013398055.1 of Ifrita kowaldi. Lineage (NCBI taxonomy): Eukaryota > Metazoa > Chordata > Aves > Passeriformes > Cinclosomatidae > Ifrita > Ifrita kowaldi. The sequence goes on from VZRS01002970.1 coordinate 196,097, forward strand.
CTTGTCTGCTTTGTTATAATAAGACTCAACAAATTTGGTGAAGGAAATGGTATCCACAAACAACAGAATGACATTCATAACTTCTTGTTGTTTTCCTTTATGAAATAATATCACTTATTTGGTAAGACAAGTCCAGTCAAATGCAGCTGCAGGAGTAAGCTTAGTCAAAGTTAGATTCAGTCCAAGTATTCTTTTAATCCAAATAAAGGTGTATTTCTCAAGATGGATCTAATTTATTGGCTTGAGTAAGTGTACCTAAGTAAACTATTACTGAGTACATTTTTGTGAATGTGACAAAAGCTTTGTATTAAAATGTACAAGCAGTATAAAATTACAATGGTGAGTTATTAAGAAATGATTGCAATCTTAAAAATTACATGAAGTACAGTAACTTGCATTATAAAAAAGGAGTAAAACCACCAATCACATCCTAAATGCCAGTATTGATGTTGGTGATTTCTTTCAAAATATGAAATTATACTCTTCATATTGGTCGCTGGGGCTTTTGACTAGAAATCTGTGCACATAAGAAGACATGACACTCATTTCCAACAGAGCAGCTCCATCTTTTGGAGATTTTAAATGGCAGCTTTCATTTCAAGTTTATGACTCTAATAAACATGAGGTCCTAAAATTAACAACCTTCAAGGCAATACTAAAGTCTTCTAAAGGTCGATTTGAAAGATAAAAACTCCTTTATATGTATGAGGTCTAATACTACTCACAGTACTAAAAATACTTTACAAAGTAAGACTTTTTATTCACTTCCAAAGCACTCAGTCTAGATTATCAGTGTAATTTTTATCAAACAATTACCTCAAGCACAGAGATATACACAATAATTATGCTAATTATTAACAACTGCTAACTGTGCTCCTTTGCTTTTCAACTCATAAGAGATTTAGGCACAGATCTTCAGTTCTTCAAGTGCTCCTGAAGATTTTAATTAGATACAAAAAACCTTTCAGGTTCTGAGCTACATTATTTCCTTTCCAAATATTTAAGTTTGAAACAACCTTTCAAAGAAATCCATTCTCTGAAAATAACCTGAAAACTCACCTGCTTTACAGGTCTGTACACAACAACCCACCATGCCTGTGCAATATGCAATAAAGTCTGATTATCTACCATAAACTCATAAATCTCATTTTACTATACTTACACTTCATGAAGCCTACTGTATAGGTTGGTACTGTATGTGTATATATATATCTTCCCAATACTGAAACATGTAAGACAGCATATCAACATAAACACACAGAGGAACATAAACATCACTGCAGTAAGCATTCTGGTGAAATAAAGACTGGGATGAAAAAACCTCCTGGTTTAACGAGATCTTTGTTCTACTCTGAAAAATCCTGCTCCTCTGTTACATTCCACGGGTTCTTTTCCATAACAATGTCTTCATACCAGGAAGAAACCTGATTAAAACCAAAGACAATCTACTTACTTTACTTCCTACTGAAAGGCACACCTTCAGAAGAGCAGGTTCCTGCTTGAAGACTCTAAAATTCTTCTATTATAATGAGTGTTAACACAAAGGACTGAAAGAAGGGAATTCTGTCTATTGAAGCTCTTACAAAGCCCATATTTTCACGGTGTCTCAGAATTTCCCCTCTTACTCCTATATACCTACAAGTTAAAAGAACAAGCAATAAAAGTCTAAAAAGTATGGCCTACAAGAGCTACTGAAGAAACTGGAGAGCTTTAGCCTAGGGAAAAGGTAACTGAGGAAGAAACATCAAAAGCCTTCTAATTGTAACTGAAAGACAAGAGGGCAGCTCACATGCACACCTGTACAGGACACCACAAAAAACACCTCCTAAACCAAAAATGCTCGGGTTGGACAGATATAAAATGACCATGAAGCTCTCCAGAATCTCCTTCCAGAGCTCTCCAATTCTTTCCCAGGCCAAAGGACCGGCAGCCCTGCCTCTAAGCAGCATCAGAAGGAGATAACTTGGATCTGGCTTCTTTCTTCCCACGCTGACTGAAACTCTGCATCAGGCATGAAGAAAACTTTCCAACAGGAAGGCCAGTTATTATTCTCCTCACAGAATGTGCGACCTCTGCTATTATTTTCAGTCACTAAGCTTAGCAGAGAGTTATTTGATCTGCTTTGAAGTGTGAAGGAACAACAAGACCTGTCAAAGTCCATCCCAAATCCACTTTTCTGTTTCCTTTACTTGTAAGGAGGAACAATGTCCTCACTTTTGACTACTGACTCTAAGCTTTAAGCACCTCAATCTTGTCTTTGTCCCTCCTTTTAAAAGGTTTTCCAAATTCACAGAATCTCGGAATCAATTGGGCTGAAAAAGAACTCAGGGATCATCAAGTCCAATCTGTGACCGAACACCACTATGGCAACCAGACTACGGCACTCAGTGCCACATCCAGTCTTTCCTTCATCAGCTCCAGGGACGGCGACTCCACCACCACCCTCCACAGCACATTTCAATGTCTAAGCAGCCTTTCTGTGAAAAACTTCTCCCTAATGTCCAACCTAAACCTCCCCCGGCGCAGCTTAAAACTGTGTCCTCTCGTCCTGACTCACTGCAAAGACAAAACCAGTCAGCAGCATCTGCCGGCCAAGACTCCTGCTTTCAACATCACAGAGAACTCCTCTGGCACGCACCGCTCCATGCCAGAGCTGGAATTACCAAACCCAGAGGGAGGATGGCCGCGGCCAGGCCCGAATCCTAAAACGCGAGGCCTAGGGAACCCTCCTCAGCTGCTTCGGAGCAGGAGGAAACCCGGAGGAGCTCCCGCTGCCCCCGGGGCAGGGCACGGTCCGCGCCGCCGCCACCCCGACACGTCCGGGGATGCGCGCCCGGCCCGGCCCCGCCCGGTCCCACGGCAGCCCCTCACCTCCAGCTTGTGGTTGATCTGGGACACGGTCTGAGCCTTGTGGCAGAGCTGGGCGAAGCACGAGCTCAGGCTCGTCATCTTCTGCCGCCCCTCGTACGTGATGTCGGCCTGGTCGGGGTCGATCTCGCCCAGCAGCAGGTCCACGTCCACGAACGCCTTGTCGAACTCCTTCTCCAGCACCTCCAGCCAGCGGAACATGGACACGCCGCCGCCCGCCGCCGCCGAGGCCGGGCCGGCCGCGCCCGGACCGCAGGGACCACCGCCCGCCGCCGACAT
>VZRS01002971.1:0-11067 GCA_013398055.1 Ifrita kowaldi
GTTGTTAGAACAGGATGATGTTATCCTGAAAACAACTTCTTGTTCGTTGTTAACCCTGCCGTGTTTCTTTCCTCTACCTTAATTGATGATGTGCCTGAGCATGATTGTTTGCAGACAATTGAGGAGGTCTATTCCAGCAGACCAGACCTGGAGGACGTGCCCCTAGAAAATCCAGACTGGGAGCTGTTTACAGATGGGAGCAGCTTCATGAGAAACTTTAAGCGAATGACAGGTTATGCAGTAACAACCCAGGACAAGGTGATCGAGGCAAAGGCTCTGCCAGCAGATGTGTCATTGCAGAAGGCTGAACTGATTGCCCTGGACCTGAGCGAAGGAAAAAAGATAAATATGTGGAGTGACTCTAAATATGGGTTGTCCACAGCCATGGAGACATCTGGAAGGAAAGAGGGCTGTTGAACGCTCAAGGTAATCAAATCAAACACGCTGAACAAATCCTTGCCCTCTTGGAGAGCATCAGAAAACCCACAGAAATAGCCATCATGCATTGTAGGGGTCACCAGAAAGGAAAAACCACTCCAGAACTGGGAAATTGCTTTGCTGGTGAAACAGCAAAAGGAGTTGCAGAAAAAGGTATTCTTGCAGTAATTCCACAAAAAGGGGTTGATTTGTCAGGGTTCACCCCAAAGTATGATCAGGCAGACCGTAAATTAATCAAGTTTCTTAAGGCTGAGATCACAGAAAATGGATGGGCTGTTACACCAGCGAACCAGGTTGTAGTCCCACCCCTGATCCTCCGGGAGCTAGCTCAAAGACAACATGAAAGCACACATTTTGGGGTAGAAAACCTTCTGAAACATCTAAAAATGGTAGTAATAGGAAAAGGGAATAGCAGATATTGTACAATCAGTAGTGAGCAAGTGTGAAATCTGCTGCAAAACCAATCCTGATACGAAGAAAAGTGTTGTTAGGAGTAACAAAAGCAGGGGATCTTCCTGGAGATTACTGGCAATAGACTTTGCTGAGTTACCACGCAAAGAAGGATACAGGGACATACTGGTATTAGTTGACACCTTCAGTGAATGGCCTGTCGCACTAGCACAGCCAAGGAGGCAGTGAAAGTTTTGCTTAATCCTATAATACCAAGGTTTGGGGTTCCTTTGGCTATATCCTCAGACAGGGGACCACATTTTGTTGTGGGATTCAGGAAGTTAGTCGGATTTTAGGAATTGCTTGGGATCTGCGTACACCTTACACACCCCAAGCAAGCGGTAAAGTTGTACGTGTGAATGGAACCCTTAAAACACAAATCAGCAAAATTTGTCAAGAGACATCCATGACATGGGTTCAGGTCTTGCCTATAGCTTTACCGAGGATCCTCATGCAACCGAGGCAGAGAGATAACATCAGTCCCTATGAAATATTGCATGGCAGGCCATATCAAATTCCACATGTTCCAGGTGAAATTCACATGAGGGGAAAACTTGATTTACAGAAATATCTAATGGCTTTAGGTTCCACTTTGCAGAAGCTCCAGAATTACATCATGTTATCCAGGCCCATAGGACCGGACACACCTGCACATCCCTGCCAGCCTGGAGACTGCGTCTGTGTTAAGTGGCGGGACAATGATCCTCTTCAGGCCAAGTGGAGAGGACCATTCCAGATTTTGTTGACCACCCTCACTGCTAGCAAAGTCTCTGGCAAAGGACCCTGGATTCACTACTCCGGAGTTAAGAAGGCTTCTGCCCCTGAAACAACTGAGAAAACAGAGACTGATACAAACAAAGATGATGTCATTTAATTTTTTTTTCCCCTGTGCTTGTTATCAACACAGTTGGTAACCATGAGTCAGGTTTGGAACCAAAATTTTGCGTATGATTCTAGTCCAAAGTGTATCCAAAGACATTCATTTGGATACAGAGCTAACAATTGACATGTAAATCAAAGTGGAAAGATGAGCAAGATTTGCCTACACTTTGAGAACCAACTCAGAACTTACATTAGATAACATTCAAAGATAGCACACTGAGCTCTGATTATATCTTCATCACCCTGACTTTGTGGTTACCAAACTGGCCCTGGATTAAAGAATTGTTCATAGTAGTTGTAATTATAATTCTTGTTTATATATACTATTTTTAGATGTATACTGCTGTTAGAGTAGATATTTAGAATAGAGTCTTGACAAGGTAGAGGCCTTGTCAAGCCTCTAAAGGGGGGGGAATGGTGCCTTAGGTTTTAACTTTTATATTTTTCAAGCCATGTACTGCCTAGTGTGTAACTCTGAAGTTTTGTGTGGCCTGTTAACTACTGTTCTCTCATGCTAGTTAGACATAACAAAGCCTCTCTAGGTTTGCTCTCCAAGGCACTTTGATTGTCCCAGGCCCCAAAATGTGTAATCTAAAAACCTTTAAAGAGGAGGGGCAAACTTGGGGTAATTACATCATTAACTGAAGTTATAATTGGAGAATTAACCGTGATATGCAAATGGACCAAACTTATAAAAGTGTGAAGAACTCATGACCCAGTGTCCATGTTGGGTGTAGCCTTTTGACTGCCCAGGGTGTACCTTTGAAGGCTTTTCAAATAAATACCTACTTTTATTCTCTTATTGTTGTCTATCCTCTTTTTTCAGGTAGCCACTTCAAGGCATCAAGCATATGTTGAAAAATTTCTTTGCATTGTTTAAAACAGGATCCATAAATTACATTTAACCAGGGCCCAACAGATGTTCAAGAAAATGTAACCAAATAGGTAATGCCTTTCTAAGTATAGATATATATTGCTTAAAATAAATAAGCAGCCAATCAACAACCAGCCTTCAAAGCTGTGAGGCAGACCATTCAAGATGATAAGATAATAACACCAGAAAGAATCAGCTTTGCAATTTGAATACAAGATAACAGAGATTGAGCATGTGACCGGAAGAAGTAAAACAACCACTATAGAGACTGTGTTCTTGAAAAGAACAGTAAAGAGCAGCAAAACACCATAAATTATAGCAAATGAATAACTATGGAAATAGGTGTATTTAAGTAAAATATATCCAAAAACTCTCATGAATATGTAATAACCTTTGTAAATATAAACTACGTGAAATCACTATTTCAAGAGGAGCACTCATAGAAGGAAAATGCCCAGTGCTTCCCTGGGGCCTCTAATAAAGAATGCCAACTTAACACTGATCAAATCTCAGTGTAGAATTATTTCTTTGTTTCAAAAGGGACCTGAGAGTCCTTGGTTGATGGCAAATCAAATGTGAGTCAACAGTGCCCTGGCAGCCAGAAGGGTGCCACCCATGTCCTGGGGGGCATCAGGCCCAGTATCACTGGATGGGTGAGGGAGGGGATTGTCCTGCTCTGCTCTGGACTGGAGTGGCCTCACCTCAGGGGCTATTAGAAGATGTCCAAGAGGAGGGCTACAAAAATGGTGAAGGGTCTAGAGGTGAAACCGTATGAGGAGCAGCTGAGGTTACTTGGCTTCTTCAGCTGGAGAAGGGGAGATTGAGGCCAGACCTCATCAGGGTCTGCAGCTTGTCACGAGGTGCAGCAGAGGGACATCTCCAATCTTTGCTCTCTTTGACCAGGGACGGGATCTGAGGGAGCAGCTGGAGCTGTGTCAAGGGAGGGTTAGGCTCAATATTAGGAAGAGATTCTTCACCCAAAGGGTGGTTGATCCCTGGAATGGGCTCCCCAGGGCAGTGGTCATTACCCCAACCCTGCTAGAGCTCAAGGGAGCATTTGGACAATGTGTTTGGACAGAGGGTGGGATTGTTGAGATGTCCTGTGCAGCACAGGAGTTGGACTTTGATTATCGTTGTGGGTCCCTTCCAATTCAGGTTATTCTATGATTCTATAAATAGGATTTTGTCCTCCTGTCTATTCATTCAAGCAGAGAGGAAATGTTCTTTTTTGACCAAGTTCCATTGTGTTAGGAATTTCTCATTTGTGTTATGAGCAGAGAATTTTTCCATATCTAGAACTATTATTCTATTTCCTTAGTGTTCACCTCATTTTTGCAACCATATTATATCCTTTTTAACGTCAATATTTGTGCCGGTTTGAGACAAATTTGGAGGAAAATATCCTCTGATAGAAGGCAGGTTACAACCACCCCTCCCCCAGCAGGTTTGGGAAAAAAAAATTTCCTTGGAGGAAAGTGAAGGAAAAAAACCCTATTTATTTAACAAACAGGGAAAAGAATAATAATGCTAAATAATAAAACCTCTCACTGTGGAGAGAAACCTGGGAAGATTTCAGTCCTTTCTGTGGGTGTGATCTCTCTCTCTCTCTCTCTTCTCTGGAGCTGGGTTCAACATATGCCCCTCCAGGCCTCTGTGGGAAGCTCTCCCAGTGAGTTCTGGTGTTCTTAACAGTTCCAGAAGAGAAGAAGAAGAAACCGAAGTCCCAGGAAAAAGAAGTTATTTAACTCTCCATCTCTCTCTCGGGAAAACCGAGCCGAAAGCTGGCTGAAAAGCAAAGCAGGGTGCTTCCTCCGCTCTGCCGCAGAAGCAGCTATCTCTGTGTCCTTGAACACAAACTGCTTTGAAAAGTTTGCTCTGTTTTTTTTCTTTCTCTCACACCCGGTTTTAAAGACGCAGAAAGGCACAAAATTCATTTCTGGGCATAGAGCAGCGATAGGGGATACACATCATAAAGTCACCCCAAGACAATATTTGTTCTTGCCATGTGAATGGACCATCAAAGGGGAGGTACAGAGATGACAGAGCCAAACTATTTTTGATAGTGGCTGATGGTATGAAGGGGGAGAGGGGCATGAAGCCGCAGCACGGGCAGTTCGGATTTATGTAGCAATGGGGAACAAAGATACACAGACCTCCTTCTTGCTTGCTCCAAAGAAGATCATTTTTATTGCAACAAACCAAGCCTTTTTATGCTCTGGACTTAAGCAAAACAAGCATGAATTGGCTGGCCGCCACTGCAGTGTCGCCACTCCTGTGTCCCTCCAGCCAGCCACCTCCTTGATCACGTGGTGTCCACACATCTTGCCGACCAATCACTGCCCCATGCACGAGGCGACCACACCCACACGCCAGCCATGCAACTTGTTCTCTAGTTATAGCTGATCCTTTCCCAGAGTGCTTTTTGGTGAACAAGACTGAACAGAAGTGAACTGTTGCTGTCACGGTGAGGACAGGTAGAGAAACGACACAAAGTCCAGACTCCAGGATATACGGAAGCGCTTTATTAAACTAACCGAAAGCTATTATATGTTGGTTCGCAAAAGTGTGTTAAAATGGCATAAGGTAATTGGTTCTTTGGCCAACCACCCCTTGAGGGGATTGGCCAAAATCTACGACATCCATTTCTAAATATTTGTCTAGTTAAAACCGTAACAATTCTGCAAAACAACTTGCAGGTGCAAGGAGTTTACAAAACTGTAACATTGTTTTAGATAATTTGCATGGGAAAGACAGAGCTCTCACAAAATGCTGTGGAGAGCTGGAAAATTTCTCTGCTAAAGCTTTTTCAGCATCTATAGTGAACAGGATTTAACAAAGGTGAAAAAGGCCCTTATTCTGTAAGGCTTTTCTTATCTCCCACAGATTTAGATAGTAAGTAAAAAGGTCTTCATTGTGAGAAGGTGATGCAGTACTTGAAACAGGTTACCTGAAGAGTTGTGGGTCTCCATCCTTACATGTTTTCAAGTTTCAGCTGGGAAAATCTAGGGCTGACCTGACCTAGTGTTGGTGAAAGTTTTGAGAAGGTGGTTAGACATCATGACATTCAGGGGTTCGATACATCCAGCAGTTCTCTGAGGCTGCAAAATATTTTTACCTCTGCTAGTGTAAGCAACCCAGGATACATTTTCTAAACTGTGCCTGATGTGCAACTCAAGATACAATATCATTGAAGAGAGATCAGTGGCAGGGCCACCAGGCATAGATGTGTGGTTTGTAGCATGCACTGTGATTAAAAGTAATGAAATGTTTGGGGTTTTTTTCTCTAAGTGTTTTGGTATTATTCCCCAAGGAGCAAGCAAATGTTTGATTACTGTTAGGAATAAAGCTTCCCATTAATGTTAACATTGTACAGGATTAAGCAGTAAAGGCAAAATAAAGAATATACAATATTTTTTAAATTAAAGACAAAATAAAGTGTATATCTCTGTATCTTTATATCTATTTCTTTACATACGACTATGCTAACTGCACTTATATCTGGATTTAAGAATTGGCACACTTCACTGCTCCTTAGCTTTAAAGCTGTATCGTGCTGCCCAGTTTGGTCTTAATGTGTGACGAAATATCTCTTAAGCATGAGAAGGAAAGAAATACCTATTTCTTTGGTTTTAATTAACCCTGAATTAACCCTAGCTTGTTTTCTGTGTGCATTTTGAAATCCCTGTAAATATGGTGCTAGTGGGTGCTTGTGTTTGTGTTTATTAATGGCACCATTATAAAAAGGTAGACTTTGCAAAACTAGGAGGGAAAGCCATATGACAGAGAAGATTTCATAGTCTTGGTATGATTTTATTTGAACTTTTAAATTCTTCCCAGTTTTAGTCAGGAAGAAGATGACTTTTTGAGTATAAGAGTTTGTTTTAAATACAAGCATTTTTGTAATTCTAAATAGAAGCTGGAGTTGCTACTTTTCAGTTTGTATATTTTCCTCCTTTGCACTCTGCTCTGATACTTGTTTTGAAAGCTATAATTTTTTTGGGCATAAGCAGCTACTGTTTTGTTTCTGTGATTTGCCTTCCAGATGGTTGTGTTTGGGGAGAAATATTAATTAAACAATTTCTAATAATGTATTTGTCATGAAAAGAAAGGTCACTGAAACAAGAAGTGGCTTATAATCTGCTTTTTAAAACCTCAAATTTCATTATTTCACAGATAAATACATCAATGTCCCATCATTTACCATTTGAGTTTCAAAACCTGCTGTGAACTGAAGTAATGTATCCTATACTGGATGTAAGCTACTTTGGTGTTAATTCCCTGGTTTTATGTCAGTTAAGGGCAAATAAAAGAGAAGCTATTCCAGTCTGTCCACATCTTGCTTCTGATTTGATTTTTATAATAGTTTTTATTGTTGATGTTGTGCCCATTCCTCTCTCCCACCATCAATCCCCCTGCCGTCAGATATCTTTCAGGCTGCTATTTGATTATTCTTTACCTGAAATCTGTAAGAGAAAAACAAAGAGGAAATATTTGCATTTATAAGCCTATCAATTGAAAGTGTTTTGAGAGATTGATACTTTTGATTTCCATTGAAAGCAAGGGAAAATCTCACTTCTCCATATGCATGTTAACTCTCAAAAAATTCTGTGAGGCTCCAAGCGTCACCCTTCTAGTGCCCAGGATCTCAGGGCTGTTGCTGTTGTCATAGGTCACGTATCTGTTAGCTTGTATTCACTGAGCTGGTATGAAAACATGCTCCCAGGCTGGTCGTGTTCATTGCTCAGAGTCATCCTATGAGCTGCTGCAGTGACTCAGGGTTTCAAATTTCATTTGAAGATCAACCACATGTTAGGCCAGATAGTTTTTGACCTGGAAGGTGATCTGATTTGCAATCTTTCCTCCCCTTCACCCCTTCCCTATTTGTTGTTGGTTTGGTTTGGTTTTAGTTGTGTGGATTTTTTTTTTTTAAATACATCCTTTGATATATTTGCTATATATACTATTTGATATAAATACTGATGTTAGTGGTTCTTGAAAAATTACACTGTATAGAGCAGAGGTTATAGTACAATTTGGAGCCACTGAGTGATGAGCAGATGGGTTTTGATCCCTTTGAAGGATGACCTAAATGTTAAACAGATAATTATTGTGAGACAGTGTCTTCGTCTGAGCTTGTCATTTCAGTTCACTATTTTTTAAATACTGTTCAAAGACTAATAAGAGGTCAAGGAAAAAAAGACCAACAGCAAAACCAGAACAACAGAGGAACCCCTAAAAGAGTACTGTTTAAAATGAAAGAATTTATTTAAAAAAAATATTCATTGGCAATTATCTGTCTCTCTTTCATCGTCCAAGTACAAGGTACACACTTTATCAGACTGTCTGCTGAAGGAGTGACTCTGTAGCAACCTACTATTGGCTGATAGATCCCAACCCCAACTTTTATGGTTCCTGAGGGAGTTTGACTTCTTCCAGATAAAAATTAATAATAAAATTTAAAGCTTTTATCAGGAGGAGGTGGTTTACTTTTTACAGCTGTACCAGTGATGAAAAAAGCCAGTTGAAACCGTTGAAAAATCAGGGAAGATGTCATAATTAGAGGACCAGTGTAAATAATATTCTAAAGAACTCTTTTGGATGTAATCCAAAGACTATTTCTTGCTGGTCATTAAGGAATGATGTGAAATGGCTCAGGCTCATCCAGAAATTCCAGGGATGAAGTACCTCAGTGTGCGTAGTCTTCTGTAGACTTTTTCCTAATTAGTATACAGTAGAATTAAATATTCTTCCACACCCCATGCACTCCCCTATCCTCCCAATTCTTGAGTGACAACTCAAGACCTTTACTCCCTATGGTGTAAATAAGAGAAATGAGAGAATTTTCTACGTGTTTGTCTGTATACAATGGAAAAACAGTACCAGGTACCTGTAATAGACTTGAGAGACCCCTGCAGTGTTACAGTGGGCTGGATACATTAAGAGCCTTTAGATCTCTGGCAGGGTAGTATATGAAACTAGCAGAAAGGAAACTGGTCCAGACAGAGAGAAAAGCGTTACTGATTAATTATTTGTTTCATTCCACAATCTTCCCTTTCCCTAATCTGAATCAATACTCTAGAAGTATTTTTCTCTGTACTTTGTTCTGATAATTCTGAACTGATAATTTGGCTCTTCTGCACGTTTTTCTTCATCCATAACATCTGTTCCAAAACAGTCAATTAGAACTATACTAAGCTTTCTCACTGCCAAGAGTAAGCAGTAAGAATTATTTAGAATCCTTTCCCACTGGGCTGTAGTCCCCATATTTATCCTATTCTCTGATGTATCAAGAAATAACTACTTGCAAAGATGCTTTACTTGGAAATCCCACTTCTCTTTCTTCCTGTGTGTCTCGGTTTGAGACAAAGTAGGAGGAAACATCCTGAGATGAATGTGTCCTCTAATGGAAAGCAGGTTTAGACAGCCCCTCCCCCCCAGGTTCGAAAGAAGTGCTTTGGAGGAAAGTGAAAAAAAACCTGTTTATTTAACAAGCAGGGTGCACGAAGGCACAAGAAGGAAAAAAAATTAATGTAAGATAATAAACCTCTCACTGTGGAGAAGACCTCATGAATTCAGAGTTCTTTCTGTAGGTGTGGCTTTTCTCTCTCCAGAGCTGGGGTGCGGCATGGGCCCCTCCAGACCACAGTGTGGAGCCTCCCGGTGATGGTGTTCTGGACCGGAGCAAAGCTGAACTCTTCCAGGAGAAGAAGCCACAGTCCCAGGAAAACTTCTTGCCTCACCTAATGAACGAGAAGCTAGCTAAAAAAGCAAAAGAATGCAACTCTCTTCCCTGCTGCAGAGCCGAGAGCTGGGGAGAGACCGAGCGAGTTATCTGTGGTTTTGAACACAGGCCTTCGAAAGAATTCCACCGGCTTCCCCGCACCTCTCCCGGACCTAGCTTAAAGGTACAGGATTCATATCTGGGAGATAAGCAGATGATAGGGAATACAGTATCATACAGTCACCCCAGGACACTGTGAAGGTTCACAAACTTAGAAGCTGCAAACTCTTACGAGCAGTATGGTCATAAATGCTGGTTTACAATACTGCTGTAAGGAAGCTTACTTCTTTAGCCGCCTTTTTGTGCTGTGTTTTGTTTTGTACCAGAGCCGGTACAGGAGATGGAAATGATGAGTACCTACTTACTGTAGATACGAAACTAGACAGAACTGACATGTCTATCCCNTTCATATCTGGGAGATAAGCAGATGATAGGGAATACAGTATCATACAGTCACCCCAGGACACTGTGAAGGTTCACAAACTTAGAAGCTGCAAACTCTTACGAGCAGTATGGTCATAAATGCTGGTTTACAATACTGCTGTAAGGAAGCTTACTTCTTTAGCCGCCTTTTTGTGCTGTGTTTTGTTTTGTACCAGAGCCGGTACAGGAGATGGAAATGATGAGTACCTACTTACTGTAGATACGAAACTAGACAGAACTGACATGTCTATCCCTAATTATGGATCAGTGCTTTTAATTTTTTAGATGTCTGTGCCATATAGTGAAAATCATTTTGTTTCAGAAAAATTCATACTTTCTGTATAAGTTATTACCCTAAAAGTAAAAAATTGTCACTTTTGGGGTTCAGGGTTATTGCGTAACCAACTCACGTTGAAATACTAAGTAAAATTAAACCCCCGGTGGATAAAAGTAGTGTGGATCCATTTCACTTTTTCTGGCTTGCAGTGCGTGAATTGGTTATTCAGTGCTTCCCTGTGATCTAAAGATAGTTTATCTTTCATGCCCTCTAGATGGCTGTCTTGTTCTCTTTGAAAGAATATTACACAGTCCGGTAGAGCTGGAAGAGAGAAAGTTTATCTAATTAGTCTCAGTTTTCACACGTTTGTGTATTTGCAGTGTACTTTAACACTTATGAACAAAAATTATGATATGTGAGTATTGAAAATCTGTTGCAAGCAACTGTTAGCTGATATGTCTTCTACTTCTTTGCAGGAGGTGGATAAGCACTAACTTGTTTCAGAGAATTGAAAGTATTTCCTAATAAACTTTCCATTATATCAAAAAGCACAAGAAAACTTATGTAAATGATAATATAATTGCCAAACAACAGCCTAATAAAACCACATTTTGAATCACCCATCAGCAGTGCAGAGTAAAAACTTCCTGAGGTTTCCAGTTCTTCCTTGTTAAAAAAACCTAAAATTTTTGTTTCTTGAAGTTCTTCATTTATCATGTTAGATAAACTGCTTAGTGCAGGAAGGAGTGAGTCCAGTGTTTGCTATTCAGGTGACATCATCACCTGTAAGTAAATCAACGTAGAATGGGACCTGGTATTTGCTGTGAGTAAGTACAAAGAGGCATAAGGATCTGTTGCCTAGTTTTCTGAATTGTGATTGTCTTGGTTTGAAAGACAGGGTTCTGCCAAGGAAGGCAGTAACCTCCCTTGGAACAGAACATA
>VZRS01002972.1:0-54305 GCA_013398055.1 Ifrita kowaldi
TGCCGCCCGGGGCTGGGCCGGCCCCGCTGCCGCAGCCCGAGCCCGCTCCGCTGCACGGAGGGCGAGGGGCCGCGTGTCCCCTGTGCCCGCCCGTCCCGGGTGCCAGCGCTGAGGGGCGCCGGGAGCTGCCTCTGTCCCTCCCCTCAGCCTGGCAGCATTCTTCCGAGACTTAGACCGTCGTGTTTGGACTTCAGGCTGATTTCCCTGTTATCAAAGGCTATTTTGGTGGTGCTGGGAGAACCCAAAGCTTTCAAAGAAGTTAAAAGCAGAGATGAGAACAAATGCCTGTGTTTGCTGACATACAACAAACATGAAGTTTTCCTCTTAGGCTGGGAGGGGCAATATCGACACATATTTTTGTCTTCATTTGCTTCTGTCAAGCATCATAAATGGCAGCAGCTTCAGTCTAGGAGCAGAGACTGACCTCTTCTCTCTGCTGGCCAGTGACAGGACACGAGGGAATGGCCTGAAGTTCTGTCAGGGGAGATTTAGGCTGGGTATCGGGAAAAGGTTCTTCACCCAGATTGTGGATGGGCACTGGAACAGGGAAGCGGTCCCAGCACCAACCCTGACAGAGCTCAGGAAGCATTTGGACAATGCTCTCAGGCACATGGTGTGACTCTTGGGGATGGTGCTGTGCAGGGGCAGCAGTTGGACTGGTGATCTTTGAGGGTTGCTTCCAACTCAGCTTTTTCTGTGATTCTGTGAAAAGTGGTCCTGGTTCCTGCTGTCTGGAATAGAGCTGCCCAGCCAGCACCCCACACACCCACCTTTCATAGGGAGCTCATGGTTTGCCAAAATCAGTAGGTTTCCCTGACATGTGGGTTGTCCTGTACCTCTGCTGGCAAACCTGCCAGGCTCTGCTCGGTGTTGGTAAACCCTGGAGACAGGGTACTGGTGGACTCACCCCTGCTGGAATTTTTCCCTGGAAGCTCCAAAATTGTGCTGCCCTGCATGGAGCTGTGGGGCAAAGGCCACCAGGCTCAGCTTCACCTGGTTGTTGCCAGCTGAAATGTGTGTTGACTTGAAAAATGGTTAATTTGAGCTGTAGCCCAGAATTAATTTACATTTACATAGGAATCAAAATGCTGCTATGCCGCTGTTTGGACTGGTAACTCAGTGGCTTACTACACCTTGGTGTAAATGAAATGGAAGATGCCAAACTGTTGCAAACCAAACCTTAAAAAAGCTTTTGAGACCATTTGAACGCAGAGGCAGGCTGAACAGAATTGTCCATATCAAGGCTGGACAAAAATTCCTGATTGCTTCCCAGACAAGCAGTCATCAATATGTGCCAGTGAAACTGCATGTGCTCTGACAGCACATTTGGCACAAAACTCCAAGCCCACTTGTACCTGCAATTACTGCCCTAAAATCTCTTAGAACACCACATAAGGGGAGAGAGCACACAAAAATCTTGCTAATGATTCAACAATAAAATATAATATAGGTGCTGAATCAATATTGCATTCTGGTCCAAAGCTCATTTGGGTCAAAGCATAATTCCAAAAGAATGGGATACAGATTGGATCAGCCCTTAATGAGGTGTCACAAAAGAAGTGTCAGTAAAATATACAGGCCAGCATATATTTTATGGGGAAGATAGTCTGAAGTCAACATTACAATTTACTAATTCAGTAGAACAGCTGGAAAAATAAATTTGTTTAGCTAGAATAGCACATCTATTTATTGAGCCTCCTTCTGAAGCTGTGCACATATCAACAGTAGGATTGGTCTCTAAAACACGGGGGAGGAGAGGAGGGGGATGATGGTGAATTCAAATTGATGCACTACTTATTCCACACTAGTAATTCAATTAATGATTTTATAGACCCTACACTGTCTCACATTCTCAGTCGTTCTCAGGCAAATGAGATGGGGAATCAAACAATTAGCTGGGGTTGGCAACACAGCAGGTTCAGCCTGAGCAAAGTGCCACACAAAAGCCCCTTCTTGCTTCCTGCTGGAGTGTGGGGCAACAGGGAGCTTGCCTTCGGCTTTTGGAGAGGAGGCTGGGCAGCTGCTTTCACACTCTGGCTGCCAGAAACTTTGGACTGTTATTCTCACCAACAGCAGTGGACTGGTCAGCACCGATGCAAAACACTTCCATCTCATTATTCATATCCATAATCTTTTCAGCAGCAGAAAAACCCCAACTGAGGTTTTCCATATGCGATCTTTACTGAGGGCTGATGACATAAGGTAATAGTTGTGTGTGATTTCTGAGTAATGACCAAACTTTTGGTCAAAGCTACAGCAAAGCCACTGCTTGAAAATTGAGATGGATGTAAACTTGATTCAGGAAATTGTTTAGGTACCTGCCTAATTTTAAGCAGTGAAATTGTCCCCCTGCATTCACCTGAATTACTGAAGTGTTTGAAGATAAACATTTGCTGGCATCATGGCCTGAGACCCCTTGGTCTGTGCTACTCTCAGACCCGGATGAAGACCGGGCAAACAGCGTGAGGGTCTCCCATAAATCGTGCTTTAAGTGTTTCATTTCACTCGGGTACTTTGTAGCAGTATTTGTTGTTCTGCATTGGCAGAACTGCCCCTGAGAGGCTATTTTTGTATGCACATGTGCATGTACGTTGCAGGCACCAGTTGTCATCATGTCCCCTGCCCTGCCTGGGTGGGGTGGCTGGGTGTGTGCGTGCCCAACCAGCCCCTGCCCAGGCGTACTCTGGGGTAGCAGCCTTTCTGGATAAGCAGTAGGCACGCAGCATCAAGGCATGCCTACTTCAATCTTTTTTCCCAACATTCATCCTATTAGTCATTGTTTTGTTTGCAAATGAACTTCTCTCTGAAGACTTCAAACTGCAGTTTTGCTAAGACATCTGACAACTGCCATCCTGGATGTCAGGGATGCTCTGTGCCTGGGTGACAGGAGGCGGGCAGGAGTGCCAGCTGGACACACTGGCAGCACTGCCTATGCTGGGCCAGGGCTGCAGGCAGAGTTGCAGCCCGTGCCTCGGTGCATGCAGGGCATGGCCTCGGTGCTGATGCCTGCTGCTAAGGCACACTTGGTTATTTTCTTCCTATGCAGCAAAACTACCTTTTTCTCAGGAGGCCAGTGGAGGTCTCTATATTTTATTCACATAATCCAGACCTTCAGTGTCAGTGCCTGAAACGAATTACTGTTTATATTAGAAACTTAGTTTAATAAATTAAGTCTGGTCTATGACCTGTCAAAGTTGCTATAGTCTGCGATTCATATAGAACAGATGCCTTTTCCATGACTCTTAACTAGAAGTGGCCAACTTGATTGCTTCCTTTTTGCCATTACTACATTCTGTAGGTTTAGTTATCTACTGCCTACAGAGAATTCAAAACAATTTAAAGGGGCATCTGGTATAAAGCACTCTCTGGGAAAAAAAAAATCTTTCCATATACAATAACTTTCTGTTTAGGTCAGAGAATTATTCAATAATTGGCACTTGTTTGACTAGACTATTCGGAATCAGTTTGGTTTGGGTTTTTCAATTGTAGGTAGAATTACAGGACTTTTTTTCTTTCCAAACAAGCAGGTTTATAAGTCCTAATTTCCAACATATTTGTGGCACTGCTGTGATTAAGACCTAACAACTAATTTTTGTACAAGTAACAAACACATATTTCAAAAGTGCCATAAATAATTCAGTGACTTTTTTTTCCCCCAGATTGTTTATAAATTATAAATTTTCATTTACTCTGTCCTAGTTTTATATAATACTGATAAAAACGAATAGCTAAAAGCAATGGTTTAATTGAAGAATAGAAAACAAGGGTAGGACAGTCAAAACAGACCTCTTTGACTTGTGTTCCACTTTCTCAGTCACCATCATTTAAAAGGCTGGACCTGCTAATACGGGCTGTTAGAAGTCCTCACTTCCAATATTTATGTTTTGTGAAGCACTCTTAATGCACAAACAGTTGTCACATGAAAAGTTAATAATGAAGCACATCTATGAGGATGAAAAGAGCGTGGGCCTGATGCTCATTGCATCAGGAGTTGCACATCCAGGCATTTCCAGGTAATATTTTTTCCATGTTGCATATTAAAACAATTCATGGCAGGACCTCAAGCCTGCCGGCACAGCAGAGGGAGGCTGCAGGACTGGGACAAGTCCCCACAAGGACCACAGGGAACAGCTGCCTGATGAAATTTTCATCGTGCTCCCTGCTAACATGTTAAGCTTTTGGGATGGGCTATAGCCACGTCGTGGCTGGAAGTGAGAAACATTTTTCCGTGTCCCTGTGTCTGTCACAGCCTGTGAGATGAAACAGCCACAGGATAGCCTGAGCCACTGAGGCCACTGCAGCCGTGGGTTTGGTGCCCATTTGGCAGAGATCATTTTGTGATGGCTGGGCAGGAGTGGCTGACAGTGGTGCTGTGCAGAGCCTCTGCACCCCTCACCCCAACATGTTTGAACTTTACTCTGCTGCTGTCCAAAACATGCTTCTCCAGGAAGGCTTAGCTCCTTTGCAAACTTGTGCTCCAGTGCAGGGCTGTGGCCCATGATTTTCCATCTATATCCAGAGGATGTTTACTGAAAGTGGCTGTGGTTAGTGCTTTCTTTGGTAATGATTTTCACAGTTCATGCTAGCTGTGTCGTGCCACTGAACACGGGTTGTGTTCTTCTAAGAAGAAGTTCTTTGCTTTGGTGCTCTCCTCTTTGGGCAGAAAACCAGAGTAAGGCCAGAGGAAAAGAGAAATCTCCAAGCCGGAGGGACCATCAGTCTATCTGGTTTTGCAGCCTGCTCCCACCCATGGCAAAAGCCAGTTGAGTTAGAGGAAGGTGAGGGAAATTTTGTGATGCCAAGTTTGAGATAAAAGTTGGTGAACCTCAGCAAACGAGCAGCTTTCTCATCTCCTGAGTTGTGAGAGGTCCCTACCTACAGAAATGTGCTGTGCCTATCCCAACTGGGAGTCTGTCCTGTCTGTCTTGACTTGCTGTTTCTTTGGAAATCCTCTTTTTTTTTTACTGTGAAGGTCAGTAGTAGCAAATAAATGTGACAGTGGTGCAAATTGCCAGGGAAGCTGGCATGAGGAGGAACATGCTGACACCCCCACTGCAATAGCTGTGTCAGCCAGTGAGCAGCACCAACCTGCAAGACCCAAAGTTTCCCTTTGTGATATAGGGATGCTGCTCCATCCCACTGCAGCTGTGTCAGTTTACACAGCCAAGAATCAGGCCCAGGAGCCTTAAAAAACCCAACCGGGTACCCAGTGCAAGCAGGGAGAAGGGAATGCATGGGTAGCAGGTGAGAGGGGAGCGGGGGCTGCCAGGCCTCTGCAGGGAGCTGTGCTTCCTATCCAGTGATAACCAGCCCCACAGACAGCCCACCCTGCTCAGAGCTGGGGCACACAGGCTGTGTTGAAAGCACTGCCTGCTCCCACAGCCCCAGCTGCCACCGTCACCTCGCAGAGCTGGGCTGGAGTCACGGGCTCAAAAACTCTTTATCCTTCCTGCTTTCATAATTGATCACAACAACATGGGTGATAGTGTTACTCATTAGGTATAAAAGTTGTTTCCTCTGTGGGAAATGGAACTGCACAAGGACAGTTATATATACATCTCTGTGTTTATAGTAAGTATACATATAAATTATGTATACATGTGTAAGTAATATGTAGAAGCATAATTCTGTTTGTGGGGGAGAGAAACATCTCTTACTGTGTTTGTGTAGACCCACACTCTTATGCAAATACATTTTGTTGGACATTTAAACACAAAACGAATGGCAAGTAGAAATCAGGCTTGGGAAGCTAGAATGTAAAAGGCAGAGCTGAGAGCACGCTCTCTGTGCACGAGTACAGTGCTGGTGTGGGGTTTGCTTTCCCATGGGAGGATGGACAGCCCTGGGGATAGGGAGCACTGGGAAAGTGCCATCACCTCACCGGTTTTACTGCAGCATCTACTTTTTGTAAAATAGCTGCCTGCAGAACTCATCTCATTGTAGTTGCTGGCAAAATTCTGTTGGCTTGGGTGTTTTACAATGTATAGTCCTCTCAGGTTTCACATAACAAGGGATTTGGTACTAAACAGGGCTCATAAGTGTGTAATTGTAGGGGTTGATGGTCTGTGCCATGCGTGTGTTTAGGCACAGGTTCAAGCACCTGGCTGAACAGGGCTCATACTTGCTAACTTGAGTAAGGTGCTGCTGCTTCAGAGAAAGGCTTCTCAGTTTATGTAACTGATTTTCTTATTACCTGTCAGGCCAAAACAGGCAAGGATCAACTCCGAGCATTACTTCCAAAAGTACTCTCTTCTCTCATGCTTCCTCTATGATTTTTAACTTAAGTCCATTCAGAAACCCTATGTAATTTCCAGCTGTGTCTTTCTTGGCTCTTTTAAATTCATTTATTAATCTCAAATTTTTGGGAGGTTGGTCTTTCTTTTCCTTGTTGTGCGTGTCCTTTTCCTGCTGTAGAAACGACATGACTCCAATCTGCTGGCTGTGTTCTTCTCCTTCAATTATTCCATTCTGAAACGTTCTTCATGTCTCTAATCCTTTTTTTTTTTTATTGGCTTCTCTTTTTTTGACTTCTACCCTTTATTTTACTGTCTCTCCTCTCCACAATGCTCTAATTATCTTGACTTTCCACAGCCATTTTGCAAGCCACTAGCCAAGGCAATTTCAATGTATTTGAGCTTGCCAAAGTATTCTTGGATGGTCCCTGCAATGGAATTATACTGTGCTGAACCTAAATTTGACCCGCTGCTGCTCTGATTATAGTCCTGCCTGGTCTGCATTGAAAAACCCCAGCACATTTAAAGAGACAGGTTTCCTATTATCTTAAGAGGCAGCTGTCATTCTCCCACATTTCTTCTTTGTCTAATTAGTTTAGAGAAATTGTGTCTGTCAAGCCCACTCTTGATGTAGATCTTTGTGCTCCTTTTCTGAAGCTGAAATGCCATTGTCCCATAAAGCATCAAGAGCTTACTCTGAGACTCCATCAGACAGCACTACGAAATGAAACATTTTTTCAGCCAAATCCACATGTGCCTGGTTCATAGACCACTGGAATTAGAGGGACTCTTTCCACTGACTCCAGGGCTTTAGATTCTGCCCTGTTTCTGTTTGCCCTAAAAAGTGCAATCCTTTGGCTAATGCCCCATGGCATTGTCCTCCCAGACACAGCTTTGCCTCTCGTGCTTTTCATTCCCAATTAAAAAGTTTCTGCACTGACCCTAGATGACCACCCAGGGTTGTTTTTCACTCCATTGCAGGACTTCTGTTTTTCCAGCTGTTTCTCCCCAGCTGGAATCACACATACAGGGGACTCAGTGGCAGAAAGAGAATTTTACAGTGATTCTAAGGGTTCAGATGTAGCAGCTCCCTTGGTTTATGTCTATATCCACACGGATGCAGTTTGACCCAGGACTGCGCATCCCTTTTAGTGAGCACATGGAAAATCAGCCCGTGCAAACACCGGGATCTGATGGAGGCAGGGTTCAGGGCCAGTCTTGTGGACACTTCTGGAGTGGACAAGCAGTGGGATGGCTCAAAATTGCCCATACCAGTCAAGACTGGAGGCACACTGTGCTGCACAGCAGGAGGACCTGTCAGCCAGCACCTCAAGGCTCCAAACCCTGCTCAGCCTCCTGGTGCAAGGCCACGTCTTAAAACAGCCAGAATAGCACTGATCTGCTGTTTCACTTCTTTTATTTCAAGTTGTTTTTATTTCATGAAGGAAAAGAAGTATCTCACAGCACATTGGGCAGTAGAAATAAGCATCTTCATTTTCATTTTATTTTTGTATTCTATCCCTGTTACTTCACCTCACCTTCCTCTCAGCCTCCCTGCATGTACCAGCAAGCTCAGCGTCATGATTTGTGGCAATGTATGTGTCCCTTGAGGTTTTTCCCATTTGCAGAGAGTGGTGTGAGAGCCAAATTTCATGTAAGGAAGGGTTAATCCCATGATACCCAGCTCTGGTTGGGTTTGAGCATCTCCCTAAATACCTGAGCCCTCTCTGAAAGCATTTGGCAGTGAGCTGTGGGATTCCTGAGGCTGTTGCAATGGTGCTGTTGATCAATGCCTGGCTGAAGGCCTGTTGAGATCAGTGGGAATGAATTTAGGGGCAAATGAGCGTTTTTGACGGTCCAAAGCCTGGGAGTGCTAGGAATGACATGTATCATGGTCAGAGGTGGCGAGCTCTTGGCTTCAGAGTCTTGGAAGAGTTCAGTGTGGGCACCCACACATGAAATCAGGCTGCACGGGCAGCAGAGGCAGCAGCAGCTTAGGTTGTCTGTCTAGATGAAGGTCTCTGTTCTGTCTCAGTAAACTCACTGAAGAAGAATTTGATTTAAAAAAAATACAGCAAGTTTTCAGAGCATGGAGATGCAATCTCACCTGGCTCTTGCTCCCTGACAGGGGAGTCGGGGCTGGCTGCAGTCACACACTTGGGTCTCCTCCCTGCACACAGGTTTGGGGTATCTGTGTACCAGCCTAAGTATGAGCTGGGGGCACCAGGACAGTGTCTGCAGACCTGGGGACTCACAAACATCTCTGAGACAACTTGTTAGGATGAAAAACCAGTGCCAGGAGGATATTTAAACACCACCAACAAACTAGTCACAAAAAGCTGGATTATTTTAGCATTACCTCTGTACATATCTGTCTGACTTTAGGGCTGCTAATTCCTTCAAACTGAAAAAATCTATCCCTCCCTTTTTGACGCCTCCTTCTTCCTTTCTCTTGGACCATACCTTTATTTCTGAAGCTGCCATACTGGTACCTCTTTGTTCTCCTTTCAAGAGGCTCTAAGGATTACTTGTGTATCTCGCAAATATTTTTCTACAGGTTTAAACTCTGCAGATCCACAAGCAATAGGTGATCTGAGCTATCCAGTCTACCTGATGAGTTATTGTACAGTCTGGAAGCTGTCTTTCTCCCTTTGACTTCTCAGCCAGTCTCCTCCCTCTCTGCTGCAAGGACAGTGAGTAGTCGCTCTACACTGTGCATGGCTGATGTCTGTGCTCCATTTTTTTGCTTGTCCCCAGCTCCCTGGTGATGTGTCCGAGGGCTAAAGCCGTAGGGAAGACCCTAGCCCCTCTGCAGTCCCATGGAGCTGGGAGGGGCAGACCCCTCAGCGCCTCTCGATTATTTCCCACCTGCCGTGAAGCTTTTTCAGGCATTGTCTTCACAATCAATGGCACCTCAGTGTTTTGTAAAAGGATTCTTCGTCCCTGTCCCTTGACAGTGTTGTTAAGTCCCTACTTATTCACTTCAAGGTCTCCAGCATTGGCAGAGCGGTGGCATCAGCAGATCGCAGGTGGCTCAGGTCCTCAGGTCCTTTTCTTTATCCTTGGAAGCCTTGAAAGTTTTCCCCAGACAGGAGGTGAAGAGTCTGTTAATTTCATACTTCAAAATAATCTTTGCCCTCTATTTCTCGTTCTTAAATACGATTGCGTTATCCAAGGAGATGTTTTAGGGACTCAGGAACAATGTGGGGCTTCTCTGGCTTTCTCATCCAGTGCTCCCACAATGCTTTTATCTCCATTGTCTTGAAGCATTTCTTCATTCACAAAAGCTGACCACAATGCCCTGCAGGCTGCTATCCCTCTGGCTCCGTGCTTGGAGGCGACCAGCCAGACAAGCTGGCAGTAAATATCTAAATCTTGGCAATGCTAGGATAAATTTCTTTCCCCTGTGCTGCAGGAGGTAGGGGGCACAGAGCACCTTGGCATGTTTCTGGCAACCTGCACCGCCGAACTCTGGGAAAGTGAGGAAGAAGGAGGCAGCCCCTGCTCCTGCCTGCTGGGCACTGGTGCCCCAGCAGAGGGGCCAAGTGCTGGGCACGAGCCCAGCCAAGCACGACACCCCCCCACCACCAGCTGGTGTCTTCTCTTTCCATCCCAACCCTTTTATCCAAAGAGGTAGAGAGAAATGTGTGGGATTTGCCTGCTGTCCTTGTAATTGGTCCTTGCTGCAGTCCGATAGCATCAGTGCAGCCCACTGCCTGAGCACAGCTCTGTGCCACTGGCCCAGTGCCACCTCCGTGCCATGACGATCCTCTGGCACTTCTGTCTTTGGGGGCAGCAAGGACCAGGTTTTACTCAGAGAGACTGGTGATATGAAGAAATTGAAGCAAATAAACATTTGTAGCTTACCAGATATTGTCATGTTTCTAGTTAGATTTCCTCCTACAGCTTTGATTCAATTTAAGCCAATTAAAGTTCTTGCCCTCAGCTCATCTCATGCTGCAGGTCTTGTGCACAGTGGCTGGGAAAAACATAAACTTGCTGAGTTCCACCACATTTTTACTGGTGCAAATGGGATTTTCCAGAGTGGAGCTTGGAATATTCTAAAATTACAATTTTTACACAGAAGGATCCAAGAGGTGCTGTGGTGAGGCATCCATGTGTGAACAAGAGAGAAGGACAAAATCATGGGCTGAGCTTGGCTGGGAAATAATGACCCTGGGAAAGTGCTGGGGTAACTGACACGTTCATGCCACTGCCATGCCACCTGGGGAACATCTAAGCACAGCTTTTGGCTGACACTGCTCTCATCTTCTCTTCCTACTCGAAAAGGAAGTCTGTGTGTATCTGATACCAAATGTGAGCCTTCACTTCTGTGCTGTGAGGCCGGGCAGCTCGTGGAGTGCCAGACTGCTCCGTGCAGCCCCCAGACCACCCAGACACCACCCTCACTGGGCTGAGTTTATGGGAACATGGAGGGGTCTCCTGTTTCTCCCTTCCCCTCATCCCCAGATCCCCACCAGGAGCTCCGAGCACATTTCCCAGTACTGGTGGGGCGCAGTGTGGTTGTTCAGGGAGGGGGCTTGGAGCAGGCTTGGGAAACAACAGGATGTTTTAATCTTTTCCTGCAAAGCTTTGCACAAGAAGGGGTGTTATGTTTGGCTGCATAGAGGCGTCCTGTCTTAAAGAGCTGGTTTCCTTCTTGCCGGAGGGGGAAGGAATGATATCAACCAGATTTGTTGAATGCTAGCAGTTTTATATGTTGTCGTTGGGATTGTAAACACTCGGGGTCATCAGCCCTCTCCTCTTCCGATGCCTTTGCCTGNTGGAGTGCCAGACTGCTCCGTGCAGCCCCCAGACCACCCAGACACCACCCTCACTGGGCTGAGTTTATGGGAACATGGAGGGGTCTCCTGTTTCTCCCTTCCCCTCATCCCCAGATCCCCACCAGGAGCTCCGAGCACATTTCCCAGTACTGGTGGGGCGCAGTGTGGTTGTTCAGGGAGGGGGCTTGGAGCAGGCTTGGGAAACAACAGGATGTTTTAATCTTTTCCTGCAAAGCTTTGCACAAGAAGGGGTGTTATGTTTGGCTGCATAGAGGCGTCCTGTCTTAAAGAGCTGGTTTCCTTCTTGCCGGAGGGGGAAGGAATGATATCAACCAGATTTGTTGAATGCTAGCAGTTTTATATGTTGTCGTTGGGATTGTAAACACTCGGGGTCATCAGCCCTCTCCTCTTCCGATGCCTTTGCCTGGGTCCTGCACAAGGAGCCCCTTCCCCTTGTTTCTTGATGCTGCAAGGACACTGCTAAGAAATCACAGCAGTATTTCTGTTCTGCCCCAAAGTGCTCACAGCTGCAAGGGCTCCTCTGGCCCCCAGAGCTGCTGCTTTGGAGACCCCAGCAACACTTCTGTTGTTTTAGGCCATCTTCTTCCCAATTTCTGTTTCCCTGCTCATGGCCAGGTGTATTGCCAGCATGTTTTGGGGCACATACCTGCTGTGTGGGCTCTCCTGTGACCTCCTCAGTGGTGGCTGGTCCCTATCCCCAGGCTGCGGCAGCCAGGCGAGGGCACAAGTCCCTGCACAGACACCCGTTTGTAGGAATGAACATGTCTTCCCGATCACTTGGGCAGAGAAAAACCATATGTGTTTTGGATTAGTTTTCCCCAGATGTTTTTCAGCTTGCATTTACCCTCGAGCTGAATGGGATTTGTTTAAGCACTGCCCAGGTTTCCTGTTCCCATGGGCCCTGGTACTGTACCCCTGCAATGTCCGCACTGCGCCCTGCTCCTGGGACTGCAGCTCTGATCCCTGAGAGCTTTATAAAGCTCTGCAGACTCAATCATCCCAAACTGCCCATCACTCCAGAAGCCCTGGACCCTGTTATCCCACAGTGCTGGCAGTGCCCTTCTATCCCCAGTGTGGTGATGCACAGGTGGCTGCATCCAGCTGGTCCAGTGGGGTTTTGTCTCCAGCTCTCCCTGCTTCTTGCAGCCCCTCTCTGTTCTGCACCCAAAATTCTCTGTCCATGTCCCAGCTGCAGCTGCTCCAGCAGCTGGGTTACCCCAGCACAGATCATCACAGATCTGCACATGGCAGAGCACGTTTTTGGGGCGGGATGTGCATCCTGCTCACACCCTGGCTGCTGGTGAGGCAGCAGCTCCTGCTGCCCATGCTCCTGCCCAGCTGTGGTCTTGTGGGATCTGAGCCAGCCATTCCTGGCTGTAGGAGCAGCCCATGTGCCATACAGGGCATTGCGCAGGCCTAGTTATCAGCTTGGAAAATTATGATCCCAGCATCAAAGGGAAGGAGACCACGGCGAGAGGGTGGATTTTCACAAAGGTGCTGGCAGCAGAATTGACCTGCCCTGCAGACTCTTCCTGCAGAGGAACCTCTCAAGCAAATCGGGTCAGGTCCCACCTTCAGATGTCAAAACCTTCTCACAAGCCATTAACCCACTTTGAATTCTGACTTTAAAATGTTTATTTTCCTCTTTCTTTGTAAGAGTCACTTTTGCAAAATTAAGTGACAGAGCAGTGAACTGTGGCATCTTTGGTTTAGTATCTTTAATTTTACCAAATAAATGAAGGCTGTGGTGAGTTCACAAAGCACTAACTCATGCTACCTGGTGGCTTGGTGGCTGTGGCATGAACTGGGAGACAAGTGACCCTTGCTGAAGAGCCCAACTTGATCCAGGCTGGCTTTGTTTGGGAGAGGTTAAGTGCACTCCAGCACTGATAATCATGATGTGAGAGGCTCTCAGGAGGCAGCAGACTGCATGGGAGGGAGGGGAGATGCCTCACACAGGAGAGAACAGCCAGCCCTCCTTAAAACTGAGTGCCGGAGAGATGATCATCTCTGCTTGGCAAGCAATTGCTCATACTTGTGTCTCTTGTACTTAAGGAGAGCCTCTTTCCTTCAGTCAGGGGGTCAAAATTGTGCTCTGGTTGCAGGGAGCTTGGGATCAACCCGTGGGTGCAGGAATCCCTCCTCAATTCCTGGTGTGAACTGAGCCCATGCTTAGGCAGCATCTCTGCATCATTTATACATTAGCTCCCCTAAGAGTAACTACATGCTTTCCTCTCAGCATTTTAAACAACTAGAGAGGCAGCACTACCCTCTACCAGCAGCACTGAGGGCTATGTGCCTTTGATTCCTGTTTCAGTGTCCAAGCTCCTGGTCTCGGTTTCAGTGAGGAAAGGCCATCCCATGCAGCACACCAGTGTCAGAAGAGCTGAAGCTCATCATTTAAGAGAGCTTATTAACAGAAAACTCAGATGTTTAGTCTTCTCTTCCCTGAGGTTTAAAAAAAAAATGTTTTCCAAATATTGTTGCATGCCATAAGGTCTTTCCCCCACTGCCAGTCGCTTCTCCAGTGCTTGGATGGGAGTCACGAATTCACTGGCAGGCTGTGCAGCAAACCGCCGCTTCTGGCTCCTGCCACCCGTGCGCCGGCCCCTATTAGAAGGGATATGGCAAGCGGTTCATTTGCTGCCCGTATGGCAGCCCTTATGGGGCAGACGTCGGGGGAAAGTGACGCCTGCCAGGGGGTTGGCCCCTTTGGCTGGCATCACTGTGCCCCCCTGACGCCTCCTCCCCTTCCGAAGCCTGCCTCTGCTGGGACTCCACTCCCCCCAGCACCGCCCTGCTGCCACTCCTCGTCTTTGACATAAAAATAGGGGCTGTGGGGTAAATCCCATCAAAACCATGACCTGCTGGGGTGCTGATCCCATTTGGGTTTCCTCATCTGCAGAGCATTGCTGTTGACCTGCCATCAGCATGGTCCCTCTGTAACCCCATTCTGCCAGCTTGTTTTCTTTGGAAAGGCCGCGGCTCCTGCGGTTGCTGACAAAGTTTCTTTGTAAGCGTCCCGCGGGCTGTCAGTGCCTGCTTCCCCGGCCCGGCCGGCGAGGAGGGCTATCACTAATGTGTGTCATTCATCAAAGCAAAATTACATGTGTCCCAAAAAAAGGGACAGCGTGCAGACAAATGACAGCATGCAGCAAATTGCCTGCTTGCAGGGGGAAAAAAAATACAACCCGCTGTTTTCCTCCCCTCCCAGAAGTAGGTGTTTAATTCAACATATTAACACAGAGAAATCTAATTATAGCTGCAGGACGAGGGAAACCCAATTGCAGCACAGCACATCTCTTGCCCCAGCCGGTGGGTGTGGTGTGGCCACGCTGTGCCACATCCCAGCAGGGTCAGCCCACGGCCGGTGCTGCACTGGCCAGGCAAGCCCCCCAGCCTGCACCAGGGACCCAGCATGGGGAGCAGCCCCGAGGCCACCCTGCAGCGCTCCAAAGCTCCGGGGACCACAGAGGAGAGGAGGTGGCTGTGCAGGGTGACATGCTCGGGCCAATTTTTTATTATTTTTAAGGGTTAGTGATTTAGATAATGTTTTTAACCACCTTCCTGCATTGAGGAACACTTCGTTTTTCTCTGGCTGCAGCTGTGCTGCTCTGGTGTGAGCTGGGACTGAGGATGGAGAGAAGGGCTGTCTGTGCTGATGAGCAGCTGGTGCTAGGGAAGAGGGAAGGGAGAAGCCCCAGGCAGGTGTCAGCCACATGCTCCGGGAGCCAGCAGTCCTCCCAGGACAGGGCATGAGCCTGGTGCATCCCTGATGTGGCACCCAGCACAGCTCCTCTGTCCTGAGGGAAGGGGGAAAGGGACCTGGCCCCAGCCACCCTTGGTTCCTACCTGGCTGCCCTGCCAAGAGCACCTGGCAGGGGTCTGCTCACCTGGTTTTGTCTTTCAGATTGCAAAAGCCCCTCTTACATAGTTAATTGATTTCATTAATCGTGGTCTTCTCATCTGCTTGTTTATGTTCTTCACTGCTTCACAAATCTGAGCTGACATCTGAGTTACAGATTTCAGAAATGAACCTGCCTCCAAAGTTTCTGTTTCAAGGTATCTCTGTTTATTTACGCTGCTGTCAAGTGCCTTTCAATTTGACTGATTTCTACTTTTGGCAAGCAGAGGAGCCTATTGTTTTCCATGGAAAACAGTTTTGCCAGTGGGGTAAAACCTAAATAGGTAATTGTGGGTAAGAATGTAACACCCTTGCTGGAGCTCAGCCGCACTGGGCTGTAAGGCATCCCAGATGGCTGGGCTGCAGTGCACCCCTGTCACAGCCCGGGCATCCCAGACACCTGCTGGGAACAGGGAGCTGATGGCAGATCCCTCTGCCCCAGCAGGAGCCAGGCAGGAGGGCTGCCCTCTGCACTGTTGGAGCTCCCCAGCAAAGCTGCAGCCTGGCAATTCCGTTTGGTTTTCCACAGCAACCTGTGTGCTCCTCCATCAAACAGAGAACAGCTGCCTCCAGGAACAGGGATTCTGTATTTCTCAAGCAACAGCTAACCTGGCAATGACATTATTTTCTTATCTGTGGAGGATGGTGTGTGCATTATTACTGAGGTACCTCAGAAATAATGCTCTCTGGCTCACTCCAAGTTCAAGAGCTACTGTCTTTTATGAAGCATCATGTAAAAGGCAAGAGAAGCTTCTCCTGTTGCAGCTGCAGTAGACCTTGCAAAGGAAAGTAAAACAAACCACTATTCTTTATCAGAATAAAGAAAAAGAAAACAAAGAGAGGGAGAAAAGTGAGGGCACATTGCGCTAGGAATTAAAGGTAATTTTGGAGTGGCCCCAAAATAATTGCCCCCGTTTTTCCTGGTGATGGTGGTGCTGCAGGCAGGAGGGGAGTCAGGGAGTGAGAGCTGATGGGTGGCATCACACAGAGGCAGTAATCCCGACATCCATGTTGGCAGAGACAGTGACTTCGTACACTTCAAAGGGATGTGTGGCATGAGAGGGTAGTTACTTGCCCGTTTCTTTAAGCATGCATCTTGGAACCAGATTGTTTCTGTATTTCAGCCATTTACCCTGACACAAATGTGGTAATGTCCCCATGAAATTTGCTGTGTGGACAGAGTGGAATGTGGTACTGGAACAGCTGGATGGCCAAAGTCAGGATACTGGCTGGAAGGAAGTGCGATGGTTATGCACTTGGGAACTCATAATTACTGCTGTTGTAAGCTAGGAGCACCTTGGCCAGGAGGTACAGGAGGCTGAAAGACCCAGCTGAATTAATCAAGCTCTGGGTGAACGAGGAGCCTCAGCTGGGAGGTGGCTATGGAAAGGAAAAAAGCAGTGATGGGGTGTATTGTCCAGGCAGCCCCAGCAGAAGCAGCACTGAGCAGCACCACTCAGTTTGATGTCAAGGTGGCAGATAATCATCCACCTTCCCGGTGGCTGCAAATGAGCCTGACCCCAGAGCAACCCCACAGCCCTTCGTCACCTTTGGCTGCTCTCACCATCAGACCACATTTGAGTCAAGCAGCAGAGGGGAGTAAAAGCCACAACCTGCAATCACCAACCTGAAATAGCCCAGAGGGACCAGTTCCTGACCTCTCAGGCTTCCTGCGAGTGTCTCTCGCCTGCTGCAGCGTGGGTGGAAGCCGATGACGCCAGCCCTGTGGGCCACCTGCACCCTGGGTGCCCCGAGCCACTGTGTCATCAGCGGGGTGGTGGAGAGCAGTGCACCCAAAATGCCCCCTGTGTCAGAGTGATTAGGGAATTGCCAGCCAAGCCTGTATGTCCCTGAAGACCAGGTCAGCATTTGGCTGCCCTGCGGTTGCAAACCCAGCCCATGACCTTCCTGCCATCTGTTGTCCGGCCTCACAGTAATGGAGGGGTTTCTATTCTTGCTGAGCTGAGTCCACTGGCTCTTACCCATCCTGTAAACAAAATCAGCCCTCTGGAAGTCAGCAGACATCAAGGATGTAATTTAGTTTCCTAACAGCCTTGCTGAGGCTATTTTGGTACGCATGCTGTGATGGTAGCACGGCGCTCCCTACTGCCTTGGCCGGTGATCAGGGCGAGGAGCAGTGGGATGAGAGCCTGGCAGGACACGCTGATGGTCAGGGACCTTCAGCTGCAGGAGGGCTGCTGCATTAGTCTTGCTTCGTTACAATTATCTTGCTCCAATGATCTCCTTACCTTCTTTCTCAGTTGCTCTAAGGTTATTGTACCAAGCACAAGCATATTGGTTTTTCACGTCCCTCTGAAAGGCAAAGGAGAGACCAGTTTTACCCTCTGCCAGGTTTTCCCCACAGCAGTGTCCTGTTGGTGGTTTTACTCCAGCCTAAGCCCTAAACTTTTTTCTACGCTGACTGTACTTTGCCATGGTGTTGCTACAGGGTATACTCATAGTCTCGGTGATAATGCACCATAAATCACTATTTATGAACACCAAAAAGAGTGCACTTTATTTTAAGGCATTCTCATTAGTTTGGTTTTGGTCTGCAGAGCAATGTGCGACTGTCAGAGCAGTGGGGCAGAAGGATGTAATCAGGAATATATCCCTTTTGGGTACTCTTTAAAAGCAGCCAGGCAGCTGTAAAGGGAATCTTTCCTCTTCATAAAATATTAGAGGGAAAAATTAATATCTTGTCTGCATTTTGTATCTCAGTTGCTCCCTCTCCTTTCCACTGCCCATGAGCTGTGCAGCTTATTCACCTGCAGCCACCAGGATTTTGTCAGTTAAGGCACCCTTCAGGTAAGTGTTCATTGTAAATCCAATGGCTCTGGCAGAAGTCTCACACAACCAGCTGAAAAGCCATCCCCTGCATCCCAAGGCTGCCATGGTGCTGGCCTTGGTCCCAGCATGCCACGTGACCTTTGCCATGCCCCAGCAAGGAGGCAGGACCTGATCTTTGGATAAGTAGCGTGTCTCTCTTCTCTCCTTCCCTCGTGCCGAGACCCAGCCTGCTGGCTCCCACCTGGCAGCCTGCTCCAGCACCCATATCTGAGTCCCCTGAGGGGAGCATGGACAGCCTGCACAAACCCAAAAGGAGAAAATTTGCTGTCCTATCTGCCTGGGCCCTGCTGTTAGTTCTGCCTTTGAACCCTTCTGCTTGCAGTGCATTATTGCTGTTTGTCCGCAGAGTCCTTTCCCCGTTTCCTCCTTCAGCTCTGCATTTTCGGGGACAACAGTCACAATGTGACATTTGAGTGTGGGAACGTGGAAAGTGCCCCTCTACAGCAACTCCAATCTTTCCAGCAGCCAGGGACACCAAAACCATCTATTAAAACTTTAGCCCTCTGAAACACTCGTTCATTAGAAACTAAGCCCTTTCCCTCGGTGCTTCAACTCTCCGTACGCGTGCAAACTCATTCAGAACCGAAATTCTTTCTCTGAATTAAATTGTCAGCCTCCCACTCAGGCAGATAGATTAGTACTGACTGTGTAACATCAGCTCAGCTCTCTGTATAAGATATGAATAAGCCTTTAAAACTGTATATTCTGCCCTGCAGCATTTATCTCATATTTTGATCCTGATTTTTCTCTGCTAAAACTCTTATTGGTCCCTTCAAGTGCATTGATGGTTTACGCGCTTCTAATTTAGGGTTCATTTGGGACTTGCCAGTTCTGTGATCATTCTGTATCAGTTTGTTCCCTTACTAATACATTCTCAAGCCGCAGATTATGATGAATTTCTGAATCTGGTAAAGATAGTGACAAAAGATTTTTTTCACATTTCATAATGTTAAGATGTAGCAGTTTATACTTCTGAAGGAGATATTAATCACCATTTTAATTCTCTTTTAGAAAGAAAAAATAACATTATTTATCTTTAGAAAAAAAGAGAGGGTTCAGGGGTAATTTTGAGGGTAGGATATGATAAGGCACTTCAATTAATTAAAATTTTATAAATTATATCGGCTAGAAAAATTTATGTTGATTCAATACTCCAGAATTAGTGGAGATTTGGTGCCTGCCACGGAACTGTAGGTTGAAACATGGGGATTAATAATAATGCATTATACTTTCAGTAAATTGTCTAATCTTTTGCTTTAGTGACATTTCTCATGAGCAGTTTGAGTCCCCAGCAAACCTTAAAGGCCAAGAAACAGCATCTTGGAAGCCGGGAGAGGAGGAAAACTCTCTTGGCCCCCGAGCCATGGCAGAGCCCTGGTCATGAGGCTGTGGTAGGTAGTGCTGCTATCTGGGAGTCACTGGGAACTGCCAGTCTCCAGCTCTGGCAGATCCTGCTAGATTATAATAGATGGCAAACCTCCATCAACTTTGAGCGAGGAAAATATCCCATCTTTTCATGTGCAGTGTGAGTAATAATTAAAAGAAACATATGGGTTTTCAGCTGATGTACAACCACATAAGGATTAGCAATGATATTTTTCCCCCATCCATGTCCTTGCCCCATGGGTTGATTCACTTATCCAAAGGCATCAAAACTCAGTGAAAAAAAAAGGCGCCATGCTTCTATTGTGTGCTTCCAACTGCAGCGCTACCTTTTTCTTCCCTCAGAAAGAAAACGCAGACCGCCCTGCAATTAGCAGCAAAACCATGAATACTTTCTTCGTTAACCACAAATGGTTCTTTTCGCGACGAGCGGGCTCACATATGTTCTAAATATGTTCAGTTTCATTAGGCGGCGAAGCACTGTGGATCTGCTATTTTATTCAGGAAGGCAAACAAGAGCTGCATATGTGCAACATAAGTTGAGGAGAATGGGAAAAACTCAAGGCACTTGCAGAGTGCCTGAGATGCTCGGACGTGATGATTTAATGTGGGATTGCACCCAGCTTGTTTCCGTCAGCCTTGTCACTAGCAGAGATCAGTGCGATCCAGCCGGTGATGCTCCAACTGGTGATGATCCGACCGCTGATGTTCCTGCCCTTTGCCAGCCTGAAAGTCCTTCACAAAAGTGAACCTGGGTGCGGCACGTGTCTGGTGTGTGGGGGTTTGTCTGTGCTGCCCAGCAGCAGTCCCCCAGGCTGAGGGGCCAACAACTGCTCCCCAAAAACCCTTTCTGAATGAGAATTAACAAAGGCGGCTGCAGCGGGATGTGGCACTGATTCCTGCTGCCTGCAGGGTGTGAGGGGTGAATTCATCCCAAGTCCAAGCCCCCACGCTGGGGGACAGCTGGACCTCAGGGTGCCACAGCGGTCTGCAAGCTGAGAGACATGGCTGGGGGCTCCCCCAGATTTTCTCTCATTGGAGAAAAATCTCAAATTTTTCCATTTGTAGTCATTAGGGATGTTTTGCTTGTTGCTTTGTTTCTCTAGTTATCTGGTCAAAATGTTTCAAGAACTGAAAATGCATTTTTTTCATAGCTCAGAAGCACGTTTACTTTTTCCTATTTTTTTCAAGCCATTTTGGACACAGGAAGTAAAGCAGCAGGTTCTTCAGACCTCGGTGTCCCTTTTCTGTCTCTCCCAGGAAAGCATGATGGACCAGTTCTAATTCATGTAGCAAGTTTATACAGCGTAGCAAATGAAGATTTGTGTAAATCACTTTTTTTATGTAAACACATACAGTGTTAAAAATATTCACACCCTTAAGTGTTTCCCATCACGTGTGCGCTAATGAGTGGATTATGAAATATGTTTTCCGTGTCTCACACTTGGTCCCTCTGATCCAGGCTGTCCCACCAAAAGGGACCTCGGGGAGGCTGGCCCTGCCTGCAGGCAGGGAAATGCTGTAGAGGTTGTAAGAATGTGCACTGGGTCCTTGGTCCCTCACAAGAGCTGGAGCTGCCGCGCTACTGACGCAGTGTCGTGGGACTTTGCATTCATCAAGGAGAGAGTTGTCTCCTATGGAATTGCGACCTGCTGGAGGCACCTGGGGGGACTGCAGAGGATGATGCTGACTGGATGTCCACCCGTGCCCGCAGCCTTGCAGTGCCCTCGCTTAAATTGCATGCACGGAGTGATATTCCTCAGAAATAAAGATGGCAAAATATAAACAAAGAAAAACAGCTCTCAGAGGGCTCCAGGAAAGGAGCTGTAAGAAATTAATCTGTTACTATTTGCTGATGGGGTAGAGATATGTTTTAAATGCCTGATTTGTGGCAGAGAAGCAGTTGTAAAGCACCGAATCAAATAAATGAGTGAGAGCTGCTGTTGTAGGAACAACCAGCGATCAATAAGCATCCCAATGTCTGCCGCGACTCTATTCATTTTTCTCTCCCCTAAACCCTGGAATTCTATTAATAATGTCTTAGGCTGTGCATGGACTGCTTTGTAATCTTTGTGCAGTGCTGCTGAGCAATTCTCACCTCGGCACACCCCGTGCCTGCTGCCAGGAGCTCAGGAAGCATGGAGTTAAATAAGTTTGCCTTTTCCTCCATCCGAACAATTGGAATCAGCAGTTTGCATTATTTTAAAAATGAATGCTTGGAATCAGCAATTTTCTTTTTCCCTTTTTTTTTTTTTTAAGATCTTGAGGGTTTTTTTTATTTAAAGTGGAAAACTACATTAAGTGCAAGGCACTCAACAAAGAAACAAGTCATAAAGCCTAAGTATTCTTAGAGTTATAAAATATGTCCGTGGTGGCAATTCTACTGCCAACAATGAAGTTTTAAGCATTAATATGCCTTCATTGCAGTTTTAATGCCTTAATATTGACTCTATAGCTCTTTTGGGTAATTTTGCTTTCTCTGGTACTTGAAAGGTGATGATGTCAGCGTTCTTCATACTGATTCATATGCAGGTTGATGAAGCTGAGTTATTTATTGAGTTCCATTATATTTTCTATAAACATTAGTTCTCAATAAACAGAGACATTTAGCCGAGGGTTTATTTATTAAATAGGTACTGTACAGATGGTTTTGCCACACATGATGTGCTGCAGAGGATATTACTCAGGAATAATCAGCTGTGTTATAGCTTGGCTAAATTAATAAGATGATAATGATGAAATTGATGCTTTTGAGCTAGGCTTGGTAAATGGTTTTTGCATAAACAAACTGATAAATTTGAGAAGCAATTACTTGCTTGTCAAAGATAAAAACACAACAGGGCCCATTTATAGTTAGGTCCTATTTATTTTTAAAGATTGTACCAGATTTTATGTTTAATACACTGCAATTAAAAAATAATACTTAAATGAAGAATAATAAAAAACTAACTTTCTGAGCTCTCCTTCAAATTTGAAGATGCAGCATTGCTTGGTTAGACATCAAGTAAACTTTTTTCAAGGCTTTCACTACATCTAGAAAAAATATAATCATTTTATGAAAGATGCTGTCTGGAGTTGTGCAATGCAGACTCTGGCAGCGCTTTTGGTAGCAGTATTTGCTCTAAAATTAAGCTGGATTTCATGTACAGAGACACAGTCTCCAATTCCCTGTTTAATGTGGATTTCTCTGCGGTGATCACGCAAGCAAACAAAACACACATGTACTCCCCACAACCCCCACCTCCAGGTACTCACCAATAAAATACTGAAATGAGTGTGGAGAGAGGTATGTGTGTTCCTTTATCTGCACAACAAAGAAGACATCCCTTGACTTGGCTGCCAGAAAGTGTGTGTGTTATGTGATTTTATGCACCAACCAGAGTAGCTTATTTCTGTTTATTTAGAAAAAACAAAGGACCAGGTGATGTGCAGCCCTTCAAGTGGCCCTGCTGGAGGGGAGCTCCTGAGTTCTGTGTTCTCAGAGAGAGAGCAGCCTCTAAAGTCACCATGGTTGGTGGTTTCCTTCTGAGCGTTTGAAGGCACCTTATGAGCATACATTTTAGTTTGTAATGTTCCTGAGAGAACACTGCTTTTTGTCACCTCCATGGTGGGGACAGGCAGCTCCTGTGTGCACTGGTGGGACAACGATGCTCCTAACAACCTCCTTCATCTTCTCACGCACTGAAGGAAAGGTTCAGGCCTTCCGTTATTTCCTTCTTTCCTTGAGAACTTCTGTGCACCCATGTCTTCTACACAAAAAAATGCTACTGTGGGACCATCCTAAGTGATCATACCTGAGAAGAGGAATCGGATGGCCAAACATAGCAAGCTGCACAGGCACGTCCTGACTTAGGATTTTCCACGTTTGCTTTCTGACACAAAAGGCTTTTACTTGTAGTCTTAAAGGACTTTTGCTTGAGTACTTCCCTCTGTAAGGACCTAAAGCCAATAGCAATGTGTGGGAGGAATCCAGCCCTGCAGCAGCATGTACCAGCACAGGCAGGAGGTCCTGCTTGCCCAGGAGGACTTCCCACCTGGAAGCGGCGTGGCACTGTTGGGAGGTTTTGCAAAGGGAGTGCGTGAGGAGCCCATCCACTTGCTATTTAAAATGTCACACCATGAGCAAAAATAGATTTCTAAAAATCCTTCTTTGCTGTAACCTTTTTTTTTAGGAAATTTTGTCCTGAAGTATTAGTGCGAAGTATTCTATGGCTTGATGTTAGCAAGTGCTTCTTATGTTTGTCTTGCAGCTGTTCATAAAGGATTTAAGGTCTTATGCCAACCTGAAACTCTCAGCAGGGACAAGCAAGGGAATTATTCTCTCAGAATGTGGCCAACAATGGCTACATAAAAGAAAATTCATAAAATGTCACAACTTCAGATATATCTGTAAGTTAGTCCACAACCAGACACAGTTTTTGCTGTTAATTCAGGTTGATTACCTGATTTATAGGTATTTATTGTAACAAAATTAAACAAGATCATTGGTTTAGCCTTAAAAATCTGAAAGAAAGTTGTCTACAGCGCTTGTGTCAAAGGTATGAATGGCGTGGGTGGGGTTTGCCCTGCCGTGTGGGTCTGGGTGCTGCCTGCCGGCGTGGCTGGGAGCCACAAGGCTCCTGCTGCAAAACCCAGACCAAGCTGGCAGCCACCACCCTGCCTCTGCCCAGCTCCCACCACCCAGAGGGAGATGAGCCCCTGGAATGCTGCGAGGGGTGAGGGTGTACCCCGGGTGGGAGCAAAGGAGAAGCTGTTGCTTCCTATTAAATATTCCGATGTGTCTGAACCCAGAGCTGCCACGCTGCCCTTTTACAGTCCCCCAAGACTGTGCTTGTGGGAAACAGAGGAGTAGCTTTGCATTCACACAAATATTACTTATATCATTATAACTATTTATAGGCTTCCACAAATATTTTTAAAATGTGCTTGTTGCTCCGCACGGAGATTTGAAATGATGTGACTTTGTGGAAATGAAAAAACGTGGTGCAGATCAACCTGCTCAGCTGAGGTGGGCTTGCAGGGGACAGGGACTTCCCTGCACCGCTCCTCCAGGAACGAATTTAGCCCAGGCATCAGTGTGAACTGACATCCCTGCTGCTGAACTGAAGCGTTTTTAGCAAGGAGGTGTTGAGGAGGGAAAGATGAAGCCATTTCCATGCTGTGGTGCCACATTTACCCAGGCTCAGGGTCAGTGTGAAATGGAGCTGATGGATGGCATGGGTTCACGTAAAAGTAGGTCTTGGCAAAAGACTTGGGTGAGAACTTTCTTGGGAAAAAAAGAGTATATTCTTTTGGGTATTGCCAAGGTTCTTGAGGAGGGAAAAAAATTAGAAAAGTCAATGTCACTTCAGTGCTTTTAAAATAAAATTACTTTTTAAGTATCACAGGAAATTTCATGTTAAAAAAAAAAGTTAATTTTTTTTTTGTTTGTTTTTGTTTTTTGGGGTCTTTTTTGAAAGTACCATGTTCAAAGAAAATATTTACTTTGAAGTAAAACAGTGAAGATTTTCTGTCAGTGAAGATCTTCTCTTCCTGTACAGCTTTACAATACCCAAGTATATTACTGGTCAACGAAAACTGAGACAGAACTTTCCCAAAACACTGTTGAAGTTTTTTCTTGCCTTAGAGAAGGTCAGCACTCAACTTTGGTTTTGGTAGGAGAGTCAGCTCTGAGCTGCTGCCGCCAAAAAAATAATTTACTCTGAATAGAGAGAAAGCTGCAGCTGCAGCTGCCCAGGACGCCTGGGCTGAGGGCTGCTGGCCACAGGGAAGTTGTGTGGAGCCTGCACAGCCCTTGCCGGGCCTCTGCCCGTGGGGCCAGGGCGGCTGAGCAGCGCTCGCTGCCCCGTTTGTCACCGCGCACGGAGCAGCCGAGCAGCGCTCGCTGTCACTCTCGCGCCTGCCTTAAAACCGCGCGTACGGCGGCGCCTCAGAATAGAATCATTCATTATTAATTAGGTCACAATAAAAAAATCCTACGGATGCATTCGTGACACTAAACGAGCCGATCGCAAATAATGCGATTGTAATGAATTCCAAAGGAATAAATAATGACTGAGCCATTAGCATAAAGTGCCAGTCACAGCTCTGCGCTGCCCGCCTGCCCGCCTGGCACCGCTTCCAAACCCACCCAGCCGGCCGCCGGCCCAGGCAGGGGGTTCCTGAGGCTGACTGGGGGTGGTGGGATCTGCCCCACCCCCTGGGATGCTGAGGGGGGTCAGGATGCTTTTGGGGACTCCCACTGGGGCTTGCAGTGGCGTCACCCCCAGGACGGCCACCCCAGAGTCCCTTTGCAGGAAGATATTTTTGCATCTCTTGCTCTAATGTATAACCAGAGCTTTTGTTCCATGCTTTGCACAAGCAAATTAATTAGAAATTTATCTGACCAGAAGTTCAGTGCAGAGTACATTTGAGCAGAAGACATCCCTGTGCATTTGTTTGCTCTCTGTCATGGAACAATTATCTGCCCATTTAGGAAGTTCAGAATTTGTTTCTATCTTAGTAGATGCTCGTAAGCATAAAAAAAATCAGACCACTTCTGATTGTAGCGTGCTTAAAAACCTCCAAGAGGAAAACACCACTTGTAACCCCCCCTTCTCCTACCCGGAGCATCGCCCCAGGTGTTTCCAGGAGGCCACTGGGCAGGCAGCAGCTCCAACCTGCAGTGGGACAGACCTGCACAGTGGTGGCAGTGACAGCACAGGCACCTGGGCGAGAAGAGGGCTGAGAGAGCAGGAAAATAAGACAGGATGAGGCTGGAGGGAGAGGGGTGCAGGGAAGCAAAACAGGGGTGGTGGGGTTGTATGAAAGAGAGCTGTTTCCCCCAAGCTGTGTGGCTGTGATGCAACAGAGCGACTGGGTAAACACTGCAGCAGGGCAGGGACCGGTGGCTCTGGGGACTTTGGGCCAGGACAGACCCTTCCATCAGCCTCACCAGGCGCCCTGGCATATTAAATAAGTAGAACAGGTAGTGGGGTGGCGGTGGGACCTGTTTTGTCAGCGTCCCTTCCCTCCCAGCAGCCAAGCAGACAGGCGCGTCAGGTGCTTATGCCCCTCTTATGTCTGCTGTTAAAAAACCCAGCCAGGGAATGTCATTAGAAACAGCCACACCATCTGCCTTTTCCTCCCCTCCCCTTTAAATAAGGAAACACCTTGTCAAACACATCCCACTAAATATCCCTAACACCCTCCCGCGCGCTTCGCGCTCAGCGGTTCATGGGATCGTGCACCATCTGGACCCTCACGCTCCATCTCGCCGGCGAGGCCGCAGCTCTGACCCACCGCGTGCCCCGTGCCCAGGGGCAGGGCTGCACCACCCACATCCATGCGTGGCAGCAGGAGGTCACGGAATTAAGCACAAGCAATGAGTTCATGGGGGAAAATAAGACCGGCAATTCCGTATTGTTAAACCTAGAAAATTAACCAAGGAGGACCTTAAACACAACCATTTATTAACATGTAAATGGACTGAGTCAGCAATTAGTTAATAGTCAGCGTAATTGAGTAGAATGTAGTAATGAAGGTGCCATTTAATTATTCCCATTTCCTTTAAGATAAATATTTACTACATTCCTGGGGTTTCCCTTGTCTTTCACATGGAACACCAGTATCAAAGTATCAGACTGTGTCAAAGTTTCTCAAGAACTTTAAAAAGGAACGCTGCCACTCCCTGTTGTCACGGTGCTGATCCCTGATGCCATGGAGGAGCATGGCTGAGGAGCAGTGCCTGCTCTCCTGTGCTTGGGATGGCTCCTGTGGGACCCAGTGACCGGCGCCTGTGGGCCCTGAGCCGCACAAGGTGAGAGCTGCGTGTGGTTTGGGGCTCGCATCGGCTCAGCTCCCTCCTGCCACAGCCCTGCAAAGCCAGGCAGTGTCTGAGGCACACGTGTGCACACACAGCCCCCCAGCCCTGCCCACTGACCGTGCAGATGAGTCTTTGTTCTTGGTGATTACTGTGCAGACAACACACTCACCCGGCTGCACCGAGACACTGCGTACACACCGCGTGATGTGCTGATAAGGGAAATAGCGTGGAGAAGAGCCTAAGGAGATAGAAGAACATTATTTTAAATTATCTTGAACATAAAAAACAAAGTGAGGATTTGGCAACCTTGCAGCAAAAACCTCAAAACCAGTTACTCCTTTTAAATAAAAACAAAAATGAGAAACAGTAACTATTAGAAATCCCACCTGGTGCTTTCTCTGTGTTAATGATGCTTCTTAAATTGCATGTGGGTAAATGGTAATTTTGTCTCACACCATTAAAAACTAATGGAACCCTTGATGATAAGAAATGCCATAGCTAGCTTGTTGGAAAACGTTTAATTAATAAAGTAATAAAATTATTGTAAACTAGTGCAGTTTCACAGAGGATTCAATGGGATATAAAACAGATAAAACATCCTTGAGAGTTGATACAAGAAATAAATGCTCCTCTATAAAAACCAGCACTATAAACTTAAGCTGGTCTGTGTTATACCGAGTTAACACAAGCTATGATGACAGTAAAGGTGTTTGCATGAGCCTTTCATGGGAAGTGGTGGGAAAACCTCCTGAGTGCAGACAGGTGTTTTTGTGAGGAGCAGAAAGCCAGCACACCTTCCCCTGCACTAGTGTGAGCCTGAAGGTGGCTGTTGGTGGGATCTACAGCCCTGTGAGCCCATGAGAACAATTCTGATGGGTTTATTGC
Source organism: Ifrita kowaldi (assembly GCA_013398055.1). Classification (NCBI taxonomy): domain Eukaryota; kingdom Metazoa; phylum Chordata; class Aves; order Passeriformes; family Cinclosomatidae; genus Ifrita; species Ifrita kowaldi. The sequence goes on from VZRS01002972.1 coordinate 27,865, forward strand.
TGTTATTGGCCTGTCCCAGAGGCTCCAGAGTGAGGGACACCACCTCCACTAGCCTGAGTGGCTTTGGAGTGAGGCATCATCCCACCCTGCTGCTATAACCACTTTGTTGCATAATTTTTGTGAAACAAGTGGTGCCAGAGAGTGGAGAGGAGGGATCAGACACTTTCCTGCCCCAGGGAATGAGCCCTGGTGCTCCATGCAGCCGGATTTCAGCTCCACGCAGGTGGCCAGCTGGTGCCATGGCTGTGGCACCAAGCATTTACACAGTGTAGCTTGGTGCATGTGCACGACATCCCAGCTGCTCCACAGGAAAAAAGGGGTTGGAGAGCAGCAAGCATGGGGGAAAACATCGACAGAGAAGGCCTGGTTACCACTCCTCATCCTGCTGCTACCCCAGTTTGTGCCTCACATCCTCCTGCAGACATTTCCTTGCAAGCTTTGGGAATGGTTTCCTGTAACTGGGAGACTGTAGAGAGGCTTTCTGCATTGCACAAGCTGCGCCAGGTACCCCTAGTATGTACACATCCATGTACAGGAGCCCGTACGTTTCCATTACACTCACACCTCAAAAATTCGCACACGTTTAGCTTAAGGATGGGTCTCATCTCCCAGGTGCCCAAATTTTCCTTTCTCCTGAGACTCGAGCTGCAAATCTCACTGACAAGCATTGTCAACTCCATTTGTGAGCACTCAGCCCATGGTGTTGGGACACCGGAGGAAAGAACAGCTGGGAGAAACGCACATCCTGGATTTCAGGGTGTCATGAGAGCCACTTGCAGCACTGGCACTTGTCAGCCCCTATTCAGAACCAGCACTGCCAGGGCAGCAATGCCAAGCAATGCCAGCACTCTGTGATGTGCCACAGACAGACCTGGAAAGGTTTGGAACTGACATGGGCCAGTATTTTTCCAAACCTCCAATGACATCTCTCTGTAAAGGAACTAGAAGTGTTTCTTTAGCAGGCTGGCATGCCTTCCTTCCTCCCATTTCAGAATAGTTGATGGTCACACTGGGAAATGAGGGACACTCTGCTGTGCTCCCAGTGTGGATGGTTTCTTTCACCAGAGCTTTGTACAAACACCATCACAGCCATGGTCTCTGCCTCCCATGTAGCTAAAAGAAATGATATTGCAGTATGTATAACTGGAACATTGCTGCAGCAGAAAGGTTAATCTTGTGTTCCTTAGCTGCTTATGGCTTGGTTGTAATAAGGGGATGGTCAGACCTTACTCACAGAAAGTCTGGTCTCCTCACCAAGCCACCACAGACACTGCTGTGCCACTCAACGCAACCACAGCTTCTGGTTAGTGTTTGAAGCAACATCTACTTTTCATTTGAGTGTCTCTGGTTTCCCCAGCAGTCTCCACCTTGATCATAAGTTAGAAGCCATCCTGCCTGATCTGTAGTTTTAAAACGAAGTGGTGATTTTTTTAAAGCACATCAGCATAAATAACACTGCCAAAAATAACAGTCGCCCACTGGTGCCCAACTTCCCGGGTGCCACACCACACCAGGGGCTCCTTACTCACTTTGGCCTCGACATATGGACAGACTGGTGATATAAAATCTCCCCACCCAAGGCACCATCCGCCTCTGGGAAAAATATTGTGGTTTCCTCTTGTAGGCAGATTTATTTTTGAGGTAGCCTCAACAATGTGGGCACAGGGAGAAGGCTGCTGCTCTTTACTGAGACAGAGTGAAAATGTTTATGGGGCTCCATAGTTCAGCCCCACTGGCAATACCAGCAATGACTTTTTTATTTCTGTGATGTGTGAGAAAAGAAAACATGAGCAGGAGTGCATAGAAGACTATTACGGCCAAAGCTGGGATATTTGTTCCCTGGCAAACTGTGGTTGCTCTTGATTTAGCCACAGTTTTCCCAGCTGATGTTTTGCAAACCCGACAGAAGATTCAGCTTTCAAGGCTGTGAAAGTGAACGTGGGGCTGGAAGCCGCCCCTGCGCACACTGGCAGGGAGTCAGGCCGAGCCTCCCTCTTTCAGAAGATGTTGCTTGTTCCAGGACTGCGTGGCTGTGGGGGCAGTTTGGGGACACAGATTTAATCTTTTATTTTTCCCATATGTCATAAGTATGTCTAAGATGATGAAAAAATAATAAGTTGGTGGCTGCTGGAAATTTTTTTTAGCAGCTGTGTTTTTAGAATATTATAATTAACCATCCTCTTGCCTTAATCACTTAAAGACTTCTAAAATAACTAGGAGTTCATTGTACCTTCGCTCAACTTGAAGCTTTCCCATGTGGGGACCATGACTTTACTTTCATGAAGGGAGGGCAGAAGAAGCAGAGCAGAGCTAGAAATACGGAGTCAAGTTTATAAGTCTGGATTACAGCATAAATTACTAAAATCACTATAGTGATTTTAACTTAGCCATTGTACTAGGAGCAGGAAAAGAGGTGACATTGTATTTAATCTGCACAGTGACTGAGTCACTTTGCCTGGGCTCATTTTTGCAGTAATTTTAATGAAGAAAGCGCGGTGTTTGCTGGAAAAAAGAAAGGGTGAACTGGGACTAAAGGAGAAGCACAATTAAAAGCTGACTGTTAATAAAGCATGTGGGTGACAGGGCTGTCTCCCCACACGGTTCCGGCGCTTGGCTCAGGTAAAAGCAGAGGGCTGTAGCTCAACAACGCACTCCTGTCTGTCAGTGTTAGGTTTTCGGGGGTTTTTTATAAATGACATGTTTTCTTTTGGCAGATGGGAACAAGCCTTGACGAATAAATTTTTTGGAGGCAAACTGGCTGCCTGGAAATATATGTATTTAGGAACCTGTCGGGTGCTGTGAGTGTCAGCACCACCCCAGCTGAGCTGGCCAGCACTGCTCTGCTGCTCGCCTGCTCCAATCTCCTCACAGACCCCCCAATTCCCCAGCCGACCACTGCCAGGTCGGAGCAAAAATGACAACTCTGATACAAGATTTGCTCTGGATATTGCTGATATTGCTTTGTGCCTGCCTTATAAAACTTCCCCGTTGGCTATTTCTCCAGCCAGGGGATTTTACCCAGATGAATGTGCTTGCCTCCCTCTCACCAGCTGCCAAAATCCAACTTATCTGTAAGTGGAAATAATGCTTGGCCTCGGGTCGATCAGAGCCACAATGCTCTTTACGAGAGGAGGCGAAATAAAACCATTCCCCGTGTTAACAGCTGCGAAAGCCGACGTGCTGAGAGGTTAAGTGATTTGCCGGGTGTGAAGTAGGATGGTGCCTGGCTCTCGGGAACCCTTTTTTGGGAGGGGGGTCAGGAGGGCGGCGGGGGGGGACCACGGACCCCAGGCATCACCACAGTTCCCATTCCCACAAGGGCATCTGGTGGGGGGAGCCACCTGTAGCATGCCTTCCCCCAGGCCAGGTGTAAGCAAAGTTTTACCGGGAAAAAAATATATTCTGCAAAAGTCCTCCTAAAATTAGGCACTGAAAGCGGGTGTTGGGTTTTGTGAGCCAGCATCAGAAATAGGTGGCAGCTGGAAAGATTTTGGAATATCTCAGAAGTGCCTAAGCGTTGGGAGGTAAGCAAAGGAAGAGGTAGATTAAGCCAGAACCCAGACGCCTTGAAGCCTAAATCAGTGCACATGCCCGGCACAGTCTCTTGTCTGCCTCGGGACATTTAGGCCACCTTTAACCAACAGAAATGGGCACCTTTAATGAGCAATTCAGGATGTCCAAATCAGAGCCCAAGTATCTATACAGTTCTTCGATGTAGTTGGTGCAGCATATGTTCATACAGCAGAATAGTTCATTTCTAGAAATGTAATATCTTTTGTCACTTTATTCAAGGGATGTGCTCGACATGAAGCGACTATATATGTACAGGTAAAGGTAATAGAAAAGGTGCCATAAAAGGCACACTCAAAAACAGGCAGTGTTGTTCCCCAGTTTTGTAGGGTCGGTAAAACTGATAGCAGCTCCCTAGCAGTGGCTTCATCTCCACGCTCACAGTGTGTGTTCTTAACACCTTCCTTCTCTGCAAAACTGAAGTATTTAACCCAAAACATACAAACAAATCTGTTATTCTTCTCCTTTATTAACCTTCTGAGTCCTCTGAAATCACACACAAGAAGAAATCTCTTCCCTTTTCCTTTGTCTAGGAGACGAGGTTTAAACTTTACATGCAAATAGACACATGCACACATGTAAAGCTACCCGTGTAATCAGGCACATGCAGCACACTCTTTCTTCTTCTCTATAAATATATATACACATATGTGTATCCACAGATATGCAGGCATGTGCGCATATGTGTGTGTACAAAGAGAGACAAAAAGACTTCGAAAATGAAAGACAAATGTTAGAGAATGATATTCCCAAGCCCTCAAATCCCTAATCATGAGTTTGATGCAATATTTGCCCTAATGGGAAATGATAACTGGCACTATTCCAAAGCAAACCTCGAAGAAAGGAGCAATAAAAAAGGAAAATGCTAGCTTGGCAGTTAAAGAAAGAGGAGCCGAAGCGAGAACTGCTGTCGGAGATAATAAAGAATTAACCACAAACCCCTTTTCTATTAAGCACAAAAAAGGATATTAAAATAACATGCGGTGAAGATGCATGTTTCAAGGCTTGTGTCATGCTTCTCTGCGCAGCTTCCCGGGACGTTGTGCGGCGCAGGGCTGCAGCCCCGTGCAGCCGCCTCCCGCTCCCTTCTCGTGCGAGGGAGCCGCGCCACTCCAGCACACAGAGAGGCACAATCACGCTCCTGCCTTCCTGAGCTCACACAGTGTGTTCCAAACCTTGCCCTTTCCAGGGACGGGGCACTGGCTGCGATGGGGCAGTTCTGACGGGCTCCCACTCCCCTTCCCTCCCCTCGGGAATCCTACACATCGGGAAGCCTGCTGTATAGTGCAGCTTGGCTGCTGTGTTATCCATAATGTCCATAGGCACACAGACATCATTTAAGTATACACTGATTCTTAGTGCACTCTTTTCCAGTTACAGCGGCAAGCAAGTGCTTTTACCTTCATGTTCTTACTAGGATTTTTACATTTAGGGCTTTTTCTCACTAAAAGTTACATGCCATAAATTATGCAGAAAGTGCCACAGATCTGGGACCCAAAAAAAAGGTAAAAAAAAATCGAATTGAGAGCTTCTAGGTATAGGAAAAAAGAAAACAGAAGGGAGGGCCATGACTCTGGACCTGGGAGCCTCCTGGGACATCCTGTAATGTTACCAACAAATAAAGATGCTTCTCACTGTGTGTGCATGTGCCTTGGATGCCCTCATGGAGTTCCCCACAGCCAGGCATACACTGGAGAGCTCCAGATCAGCACCATTTCTGCCTGGTCAAATGATGTACAGGGTTTTGGTAACTGATAATACCCATTTTATGATTACCCAAACCATTTTAGTAGAAAATTTGAAATTAAGCATTCTTTGAAATTTCCACCTCAACTAAACAGTAGATTTTACTATGGCAATTTTTAGTTTGCAAAAGAAGTGGTACTCCAGGCACTACAGACCCAACAGGCAGAAGCTACCCCTTTATATCAAGTCGAAGAAACCCTCAATAATCTTACACTACAAAGACATTTATGACCTAACTTTGGTTCATTAGCACATAAGAAGACATTAATGACACAGAGTAATGAAATGTAACAACTCTTTTAGTGCTTTCTTATTATCTGGGTCTTTAACATGCAGTTTGACAAGAGCTAGACTAGCAGCAGCTTTAACAGCATTTTGTAGAGCTCGTGCTCACTACAAATGCCCCAAACCCAAAAAGGCACAAGCCAAAAAGGTGAAGATGCAGCAAGGAAGGAATCACAAAAAGTTTATTGTAAATGTCAAATGAAATATATCTGCCAATTAAGGCTTATTTTAAAAAACAATGTGTGGATTGCACTGATCGTAGCTGCTACAAAAGTAGAGATTTATAAGGAAAAGAAAAAATGCCCAGCTGTACCAGATATTTTTTAAACCTAAACATTTTGCTCTTCTAGACTTTGAAAACTCTTTGTGAAGGAGGTATAATCTACAACTCAGGAAAATACTAATGTAATCTATCTTTCAGAAACAAAAATCAAAACTCCCTCCTGAGCTATGTCCATGGAGAAAAGCAGAGTTAAATATTAGCTGCTTTTATCTAAGTGCCTAAATGTAAAAATACTTAACCAGGATTCTACCAACTATTATGTTTAAACCCCATCATTTGTCTGCCAATACCAGTCTAGGTTAATTTCTTAGCTGAGTTTAAAAAAACCCCAGAAGATCAATAAAGGTGTAGGTGGAGAGGTTTAAAAAAATAACTACTGGAAATGATGAGCCAAGATCTTTGGAACAACGTGTCCCTGCCTGAGGTACAGGCAGGCTGGTTGTTAGATCAGTCACCTACAACTGTGGTGTCATAACGTGGAAAAATATCACCAGGAGTCATTTTTAGCAAAGAACACCAGCAGCTCCTCTCACATTCACATCCAGTGAAACTCCATTCCAGTTAGATTCATTGGCAAATTGTAAATTCTTATTTGATTTCTCAATCGCAATTTTATATTGTTAATTCATATGTTCATTAGACAAATCCATTCCTCTAAGGTAATCACTTAAGGTACTGTTGGCATGTGAACATGCACAAATGGATAATTCTTAATGACCTTCCAAGCTGACATATTTTTGGCATCAGTTTTCTGTATCCTAATTTCAAGCTGCCTCTCTGGTGTTATCATAGGGCTGACTTCACTACACTGTCAAGGAGGACTTGCAATTGGAAGTCGTTAGTGAGACTGTTCCCATCAGATATCAGCAGAACAGGGAACAATTAAAATTATCTTTCTCCTTGGATGAAGCCCCTGTGTTTCCAGCTGCAGTGGTTGGTAAGCAGGCTTCAATTTCAGCAGCCTTGAAGGAGAAAACATTCACATCAGACAATTTGACCAGATTTGTGACTTCTTCAGTATTTCCACAGTACATAATTTCTGCTCTGCTGATGCTTGGTGCAAAAAAAAAGAAAGTTAGGGAGGTTAGAACTACATGATCTTTAAGGTCCCTTCCAACCCAAACCATTCTATGATTCCAGGAAATTAAATTAAATATAGGTAATCCCAGGTTACTGTTCTGGCAGCTGCTCTGCACATTGCCCTCCCACAAGGGCAGGCCAGTATCACAGATTTCCTACTGCATTAGCACGGTGCAGGTGAGCCATAGACCAGTGGAGATAGAGTTTAGCCAACTTTTTGTGCAGGGGTCTGATGTAGGAGCTCGTGAGGAGACCTGTAGGTGGACCCAGCACTGGCTGTGCTCGCCAGGTTTGCAGAGCTACAGAGCAATCAGGTCAACTACCAGAAAATGCAAGGATGTTTTCCACATTCTCAACTTGAGAGACAGCATTTGCCCAGCTGAATGACCATAACTCACAGCGGTACCCAAACTCCAGAAGACTCTGAGCCAGTGTTATCCCCACTGAAGCTGTTTGGGGTCTCTCTCCATCCCCAGCCTCACACTGTTAGTGCCGCTCATCTGGCACCATGAGAAGGGGAAAAACATGGCAGTGTCTTAAACACAAGGTTCCTAGGGTTGCCAGCATTTCCACAGTGCTCCCTAGAGCAGACCCAGACAAGGAAAGGGGAATTTCTGGCATTTCCCAGAGTCTGCAAGAGACAGGAGGAAGAAATACGCCAGGAAAAGGTGGGGTAGACGCAGTGCCGCCGTCCACTGAGGCTTGGCAATTGGCTTCCATGGGCTGGGAGGCAGGCTGGGAAGGGAGTGAGGTGCAACAGGAGAGAAAAGTGCTGGGAAAGAGCCCTTCCCCAGCTGATGGCCAAGGTGGCCGGCAGCCCCTCATGAAGCAGCCGCTGCTCCCTGGGGCCGTGGGTCTCAAAGGAAGCTGCAAGGGGTGTGCGTGCAGCCTGCGCTCTCCACGCCTGCCCAGCTCCAGTCAGTGCCCAACTGACACCCAAAAGTCAAAGAAAAGAGTTTGCATCCCTTCCTCAAAAGCACAGCTCGGGTTGCAAATCCAAATGTATGGGCAAAATGTAAATGCATTGTGACAAGCTGTACGGGGAATCAAAACAAGGAACAAGGAGCGTATGTTTCTTTTAGAGAAATGTCCTTTATCTCGCAGGCAGAACGAAGCGTGTGGCATTCAAATGTTAAGATTTTTACACACTTTCATGAAATACTAAAGAGAAACCAAAAAAAAAGAAAAAAGAAAGCAACAAGAAAATAACCCAAGTCCGTGTCACTTCTCAGCTAGTTTGGTTATTGCTGCTCCTGAGTACTGTAACATATGCACTTTCCCTTTTGAAAATGTATCAAAGTTGTTATTTTGGGGGTGGGATAAACTCTTACCCATGCATATCTTATGTTTTGAAGCCAAGAATGCTTAAGAACCTGCTCTGGATCCGCACATCAGATGCATAAGTGATTAGTGACAAGTGACACAGAAACAGAGAATGTGCTGTGTTACGATGAATAATAAACACGCGCAATTTATGCAGGCAGAGCGAGCGAGGAGATGGCATCCTGCACTTTTTCCATATAAATAATGTGAATCTCTCGGCAATGAAGCCAGGCCGGCCAGGGAGTTTCTCCAGCCCACCAGCCGCGCGAGCCGGCGGGAGAGAGCGGGGACGGGCGAGAAGGGGTCACCCACCAGCAGGGCAGCTCCTGGCTTATGGGTCATCACAGAATGCACTGATGGCCATTAATTGTCTCTCAACTAGAATCAGCACAGAAACAGAATTCACAGTGGGCAAAATTTTTCACTCTCTGGGAGAAAGGAGCTTTTAGATAAATGAAAGAAAATTCACTGAAAAACATTCACATGGGTTTCTATTTCTTGGGTTTCTGGAGCGCATCACTACAGTGATACCATTAGTGGTGCTTCTCTGAAAAAAAAAAAATTTGAATGAATAAACTCACTTTTTACATGAAATTTCTCCAGGAAAGGCAAGTACATGCCCCTGGGAGACTGTCAGGGCTGAGGAGAGCTGGCAGGAGGGGTTTCTGAAGGGCCGTGGTGTACCTGGCAGGCACCTCACCACTCTTGCATTATCCATGAGCAAAACCACACACAACACTGAAAAAACCCAGATGCCAAAGCCAGCCAGCCATTCATCCTCAGTCCAGCACGTGTGGTTTTCTTCTTGTGTGCCTGTGTCACACACAAACACCAGAGCTGCAGGACAATGCACACACATCCTCCCACAGTTCCACATCCCTCAGCCTCATGCTCAGCTGGGGGGATGGTCCCAGGCTGGACACATAGGCTCCTACACCATCCCCAGTTTGTCACCTTCTTTCTTCTGCCCCTTGCTGCCCTCCCACAAATGAGCCATCCTCCAGGGAAAAGAGAAAGACTTTTTTTTTTTTGATTAAAAAAATATCCACCTGCAGCTTAACTCTGCACATTTTTTCCTGGCTGTCCTGGCCTGCCAACTCCGAGCAAGCTTTTCTCTGTCATTTTTGCACTCTCTCTACTCTTCCAGAAATGTACGCACTTGGATAAAAGTAGAACTGAGAGGGGAAAATGCATATTCTGTTAAATAAAAATAAAAAAAAAAAAAGTTGAAAAAAGTGTCTAAAAGATGGATGTGTAAAGAAATCATAACCGTACTTTAACTCTGAGTTTGAGTTATATAAACTGTGCTGTGGTAATTACCAAGCTCCTCCAGATTAATAAACAATTACCATAGTAACTACGCCATCATATGAAACCTATGCTCATGAATTTTTAAAGCATAAATGGAAATACATGCCGGTTGAAAAAGTCTCCTATTTATTTTGTTCCTGGAAGACAAGGGAGAGAGATCCATTAAAGGATCTCGTCAAGTTATTTCTTCCTCCGCTGGTTCCTGCAGCCACACTTCGGACAAGTGCCATATATTATGTACTAACTAGGAAAGTCCATTATGTGTGCAGGGCCTGGGGCTGGCAGGCAGCAGGGCTGGCCTCACACCCCACTCCCCTGGCAGCCCCTGTGCTCTCAGACCTTGTTTCCCCGGAGAGTTTAGGTGACATGGTGCACCTCTTTATCTGCCAAAATGTAAGGGGTTTGTCGGCACAGCAAGCTACCCCCAGTTGTGCAATGGGCTCTTTTTTATTTTTTTATTTTTTTATGGATAATGTGTGAGAAAAATTTCAAGTTGATGTTGCATGACCACACACAGGAAAGACATCTCCATCAAATATTTGATAAGCTGACTACCATGAGACAATGCATGCATGCAAATCTAACTTTGCACAGCATTGTGTGCCTTGTTTCCAGCACATCCACCACTGTCCCACCAGGCTGGTCCTACCAGAGGGCATGCCACAGCCTATTTTCCACATCTGGAAAAATCAGTGTGATCTGCTCTCGTGCCAGTGCCTTGCACCCCAGACCATGCCAGGCACGTGCATTCAGCCACCGGGAAAGGGCTCTCTGCAGCCCCTGTGCCTCTGCATGGTCTGACCCTGCTGCAGTGGAGTCAGAGAGGAAGGGCCAGTGCTCCAGCAGAGCAGCACTACCCAGGGGCAGACCCCTGTTACCTGCAAGCCAACAACACAGACCCCCAGACACCCAGCAGGAAGCGTATCCCAGCCTGACATTGCCTTTTCCCCCAAAGCCCAGGCAAAGCAGCCCCTCAGGACTGCCCTGCACTCCTCTGTCTCTGAGCCACTCCTGACAAAATGTGCCCAAATTTGCCAAAACACGCCCTCAGTCGTAAGATGCATCAATGATTAAAAGCAGTCTATGAGATGCATCCAAAGTCATTAGGCAAAAAGAAAACATGGCTTTCTCCTGCCCCAATATCAACTCTTGTTTTACACTATCATACACAAAATTTGGTTTGAAAGCTCACACCCATATTTTGGAGCTTTAACACAGCTGAGCCTGGCTTTACCACACTTTGCAATTTGTTTGTAACGTAAAAAAAAAATCTCAAAATGACAAATAACAAGATTATGTATCAACCTGTTGATCACTCTGACAGGAAAGCTGAAAAGCAGTCCTGAGTTAAAAAATAGTGTTCAGTATTTGCAGTAATAGTCTAAAACATGAGGCGAGACCTCTACACTTCAAGTTTGAGACACTTACTTTTGATAATTTTGATGAGCTGAAATAATATCTCCCTTTTTGCAGGAAAGTATTTCTTCAGACACTCTGAGATTTAGGAAAGTCATTAAATCCTTGTGGATTGAAGGTAGAAAAATAAATTGTATGTACTTTAGTCTTTGAATGATCTTCCTATAGCAATTTTCGGGGAAAAAAACTAAGAAGAATTCTGCAATTTTAATCTCCTCAGTAGCTTCCCATTACTAAACAAGCAGAACACCACAGTACAAATGTGGATGTTACATGTCATCTTGATCTGCTGCTTTTTTCTTTCATTAAAGCTTTAATGCAGCAATTATGGCTACGTTGCCCTATAAAAAAAGGAAAAGGCAGTTTACTTTAAAAAGTGAAATTGCATAGCCTACTATTTAATTATACACAAATGTAAATGGCCTATTTTTCCATAACTGGTTATTACAGCACTGTTTTACTTTCTGAGTTTTCACAATCTCTAAAACCTACAACGCTTCCTGCTATATAATTGTTTTGCTACATTATTGTTTTCATCTTATTTTTTCTTTTAATGCGAGTGCAGCGGGATAAATCTTGGTTTTAAGCCAGCCAGTACTTCATCTACTTAAGCTTTTATAGATGAAGATTGCTGTAATTATCAGAATACCCGCTTATTTCTGAAGTATTATCTTGGCAACCTGCTGGCATTTACAACCAATTAACAAGCTTTGCCCATTAGTTGCATAAGGGGTATCACAGAGTAAAGCCATTGTGTGCTAATTTTCTATTTTAGATAATCAGTTTGGCCATCCAAAATGGAAAGGGGAAGAAAAGAAAGGTTTGACACCCAGTGGCAGACATGTAAAAATGACTACATGCCTCCCTGAGACAAAGGTATCCAGCGACTGCATGATTGCTTCACTGTCGTCACCACTGGGTTTTAAGTATTTATTCCCTTTGTCTCTTTTGGAAGAGAAAATAGAAAGTACAGCTTCAGCAAAGTAATCATGTCCTCTTTTTATTTTTTAAACAGACTGGCTTCTCCCTCTGTCCTCGTGGGCTTGTAATTTCATCAAATTGTACAAGTGTTAAACACGATTTTATAAAGAAAAAAAAAAGAAGAAGAGGAGTAAGCAATAGAGAAGGAAGTCTGTTTGCCACTGCAAATCTCAGCCTTCCTCGCCTAATCGCGGGGCCGAGCAGAGCCCTCATGCCAAAGGCAGACCCTCGCTCGCATCGCTGCACTGCACTTGGTTAAAGCCATGTGCAGGCTGGGGTTTAACCAGGCGCTGCTATGAGCAAATGGGCTCCCGGCCGACATTCAGCCCCTGGCTGCTGAGCTGCTGCCAGCCCCGCTGCCTCCTCCCTGCCCTGGGGGATTTTTTTTAAGCATTAACCTTTGGTCACCGCTTGCTTTCCCTGCTCCTGGTGCAGGGCAGGGAAGATGCATCGCCATGTAGGTGTCCTAGGCAGGACAATGCTCCTGCCTGTGACTATGGTGCTGCATCCTCACAGCACTCCCTGAAGCGTTCATCCCCACTAGACCCATCTCCAGAGCTGCCCCATGAGCATCCCAACCCTGCTTTGCTGCCCCATCCACACAGCCTTTAACTGGGTCCTGTCTTGAGGACAGGAACCCCAAATCTGTCACAGAGGGAAGCGGGCGCAGCTTGCAGCACTGTCCCTGCCCCTCCAATGACCCTACTGACACCAGTCCCTGCCTCCACCTTCCCACCCCATCCCTGCTGCCCAACCAGCACCAGGCACGAGGCTCAGTCTTCCTTGATCTCCCACTGACTCCAGGCCGCGAGCTTGACCCTTGTATGCATCTCCATCCATTCTACCTGCGGCAACCAGGACCTAAAGGGTCTCCTTTGTCCCACGCCACACAGCAAGGGGAGAAATGGGTCTCTGATCCTACCCAAAAAGCCTCAAGGTAAATAACAATGATTAAATTATTATGCTGGAGGCAACAGGGATTACCCATTTAATTGTATATAAAATTAGACGTTAGACCTGGTATAAATGCCTGCATTTTGTAATAAGGAGAGAAACTAATCAGTTTAAAGATGAGTACAGTCCTTAAAGCATGGTTAGACCGCATTTACTCCACTGAACAGAACGAGTGGATGGTTCATGTTGTAAAATGGTTTTATAAAATGTAGTGAACTGTACAATGACGTGTTTTATTTGCCTCCTGTGGTTTAGATTCATATTTTGCTTTAGCATAAGTTAAACAAAATTAAGACTATGATTATGCTCAGATGATGCAGCCAGTAAAGACAGAAAATGTTGAACTCCTCAAAGTCGTAAAGAATTGTCAACTGTGCAATTAGTAAAGGCTGAACATAGACACTGAAGTCTATTAAGTCATAAATGAATGAGAAAAACGTAGTGCTTGGCAATTTAATGTGTATATTTGTCTTAATTATTTTAAATTAATTGCTATTGGCTACAATCATTAGAAAATTTAAGATTTAAGTAAGGTACAGTATAAACCCTCCTATAAAGTGAATCTAATTATATAGCCAAACTATTTTAAAAATAATTTAGGCTACTGAAAAGAAGTAGTAAGAAGGGTCAATGAGCAGAGTGCTGGGGCCAGCCGGAGCTCCTTGCAGCCTGTCTCCTCTGGTGCTGCCCCAGCTTGAGCACCTTGAAGCCCCTCAGCTGCTGTCAGGGAGCACAGATCAGCCACCTCCAGCATCACATAATGTCCCCTTTTTGGGCATCTCTGGACAATTTTCCCTCCAGGTTTCCATTTTCTAACATGAAAAAGAGGAAACTTGTATTTTAGGGGAGTTTCTTTCAAAGTCTCAGGTGAAAAAGCAGTTATTTGCCTAATTCTAATTAAGTTGTTCCCAGTCGAGAGTAGTGTGCCCCAATAGCCTTATCCAAGGTGATGACAGAGGCAACTGGAAAATGAGTGACCAGAGAAATTCTCCCCAGGGAAATGTAACAGTACACAAATTCCCACTATATGTTCTGCATCTGCAAGGAAGGAGACATGTTCCTCCAGGACTCTAATCTTCATCATTAATATTATTATTAAATATTTACGTACCACCCTAAGTTTGCATGACACTTTGCAGAGATAAAAGATGCTCTCTTTGCACTGAAGATCTTAGAGCCTACATCAGACGGAGAAAGTAAAATTAGCAGAAAGAAGACATGATGAAGATTAAGAAAAGGATCTAATGCTGGTGACCCAAAAGCATTTTTAGTAACAGTGTGTGGGACTAGGGCTGACAAAAGCTTGTGGCTCTGGGACCCTTTTTGCTTTTAGTTGCAACCACCTTTCAGACTCATGGTGGTGATACGGACCTATTTTCCTACAGGTTTGACCCAAAGAAAGAAAATAATGGCATCCTGTAACCACTAGAAAAATATTTTTTTGATCTGATTTGTCTAAGGAAAAGAAAAGTCAGTCTGCAAGAGTTCAGCAGCTCTGGGCTGCACAAGTGGGAGAAAGGCCTGTGCACTATAGCACTGAGCTGAAAATAGAAGTAAGAATTGCTGGGTCCTTCAGCTTGAGTTTCCTCCATTTTGACTAATTCCCTCACTTCATTTTCATTTCTGCCAGTGCAACTAGAGAGCCATGGTGAATCAGCCTTCCCTGTCAGACACCCTGGGCTGGGGCTGCTCTGGCCTTTGGCTGGGGCTGAAGAGACACAGCAGCAGCAGGAAATCTAAGCAGCAAAGGGGGACAAGTGGAGATACTCAGCACAACTCTACCTGCTCAGGGCATGGGGTGGGCACATCCCTGGCAAAGTACAGGGAATACACCTCTGCAGGAATGATGCTAAAATCCGCTCTCGAGGAGAATAATACCCCTTCTATAAAGTCTGTAAAATAATTTAATGTATTTCAATGCAGATTTTGCTACCATGAGTAGCCAAGCCAAGCCTAACATTAAGCTGCAGTAGGACGATGCCCCTCACCTGCCTCCAGACATGGAGGGGAGCTGGCAGCCCCACACAAGCCAAGCCCACACAGCAGCTCTCTCTCTGCAGTGCTGCACCCAAAACTCCCCGGGATGGGGAGACTGTGGAAGTGACAGCAGCAAAGACAAGGTCACCAGGCTTGAGAACAAGTGGCAGACAAAGACGAGAGGTGCTGGAGCCTCCACCAGAGGGGTCCTGCTCAGGCAGCGAAGACCCCTTCTCGGTCCTCGCTGCCCACCTATTATATTCATTCACAAATTTGGTGATCAAGAAAAAGACTTTTTCTGCCTTTTAAATTTTTAAAACTAATCTTGGCATAATCAACGGCAATGCAAGATTTCCCCAGGTTTCCCAGAAGACACACATCTGTTGATGGACCCGAGGCATCATGCAGAGAGAAGCAGTGGCTCCCATCAAATCCCCTGAGACAACAAGGGGCAGGGCAGAGGAGGTGCAATGTAAGGCATCCAGCAGTACAGATCTGCAGGCACACGCATGCAGGCGTACACACACACATATATATGCACATATACACACACACATAAATGCTCCCAGCAATTCAGTTAGATTAATTTGCTGTGGCTATTCCATTATTTTCCTGGTAGAGTACTTAAAGAATCAGGTTAAGCCTTTGCATTAGATACACAAACAATGCTCCTTTACCTCCACATGGGTGTTGTGAGACTTTAATTAATGTTTGTAAAGTGCTTTCAGATCCCCAGAAGAAAGGCACTATAGAAGTGTGTAGTCTGATTATTTCACAGCGTACAAAAGTAGAGGTGAAAAGAAGTAGTCTCCTCCTTATACATAAAACTACTGATCTCAACTCCTGCATTTAAAAAACCCCAAGATGTTAAGAAAGAAAAGAATTCTGACCATGAACCTACTTCAGGCTTCCCCTTTGCCTTTTTCATCTGATTTCTGGTTGAGTGAAATAATAAGCTATTGTATTGCTGTAAACTCTTTGTAAGTAGATTTGACTAAGACAACAGAGTTCAGTGCCAGCAGCTACTCTGATCATTCTTTTAAATGGAAATTTACCGTCTGCTGCATCACATGGAAAAAATATAGAACTATTTTTCACAGCTTGTTCACTGAACAGATTATTGGAGGGAAGAAAAAATAAAAAGGCTTCATTTTCTACAGATCCCAAACCTTAGCGTAGAAAGTCTTGGCAATTTCCTTTTGAGAGGAGACAGATTTCACTTTCACATTGATTTAACAATGAGAAGTGCATCCAAAATGAGGGCCTGATTCTGAGCATTTAAATGGTTAGCCATAGCTGACTCCATAGCTTATCTATGGGAGCAAAACTGCTCACATCAATAAGCCCATGTAGGATCTGGTCCTAATATAGAACTAGTTCTCGATGTCATAAAATCTTTTTTAACAGCATCTTGTGTTACATTTAATTTATTTCACATGGTCTCATAAAATAAGATAAAAGCTTGTAAGTCTAAAAGTCATATTAAAAGGATGGAAAAAAACCTCCCTACCATGTATTCATGTTTATTAAGTATTATCTTCATGCAACTTACATTCTTTTAACTCCAGAATTTCCAAATTGTTTCTAATCCTAATGGCAGTCACAGAGAGCTGACAGTGAATAATGTAAACAGATTACAACACACTCGCTTTTTAGAGAACAAACTCCTTCCCAAAGCTCCCCCCAGACAGGTCATCCCTTTCAGCTCAAGGCAGCAGCACAGGGCCTTACAAAGGCGCCTTCCCCCTCCCCTGGGCGGGGCACGGATGGACGATGTCCTTGCCGTGCCTGGTCCTGGGAAGTACAGCTGTGTGGTCTAACTTCCAAACCTAGCCCAGGAAGCTCCAGGACAACAGGCACAAGAAACACTGGCTTGTGCCAAGCATGGTTTAATCTGACAGTGGCCTACAGAGTGCACAAGCATCTGTTCTTTAATACACAGAAAGGCTCCAGACAGAAAAACATCCTTGAGGCCAAGAAGGCTTCACCTTTTTTTAATGGAGGCAGTGGAGTGCCTCTCCTCCACCACTGGAAGTGTGCTTTCTGCTTCAGCCCCAGGAGGGGAAGGAAAGGACTGCAGCCATGGTCCCCAGGACATCAGCTCCACTGATCAGAGCATGGTGCGAATAATGCCAGTGTTGTGGGTTTGATCCCATAGGAGCTATTCACCTAAGAATTGGCCTTGATGATCCTTGTGGGTCCCTTCCAACTCAGAACATTCGATTTAGAAAGAGCTTACCTGAAGCCCAGGGGACACGGCCAGGACTTCCCAAAAGACATGCATGGTAACCTCTGGTGTGGTGTAGCCTGGCTCCCACAAATTCCCCACAGAAAAGAGGCTCCTTTTTCAGTGTTTGAGGGACAATGTCCCTGGATGCTGGGGGAATAGATGGATTCAGGGATGTAAGACAGGGGGTAAATCCTGGTCTGTCTTTAGGTCCCCAAAGGTGTGTGTGCATCTGGATGGTTGGATGCTTCTCCAAGGTTGGCAGTGGGGCAACGAAGTGCCAGCTGGGCCTCCTTCCTATTCACAGTATGGGTCCTTTACTTGTGCAAGTGTATAACAGAATTTATTATAAAAGTGTCTGCAGCATCTCAGAGCATGTCAGCGACCTTAGAGAGCCACTGGTATGAGTACTTTGCCAACAAGAAATAAAGGTAAAAATAAAAAACTCCCAATACTATGGTATATGAGCTAAGGGAATGTTCCATTAAAAAAAAAAAACCCACAAAATAAACACACACAACAAACCACTTGCTCTTTTTTTCGGCTCACATTTCCTTAGTTTATCAATGATAACCATTACCATAAGAAAATGACAAGGTCTTACCTGATGCTGCTGCTAGGAAAATGGTTTTGCTACAGAAGGCCACCACAGATGTCAGTGTTTTAGGAACCAGCAGCAGACCCACTGCCTCTCCCCCAAGGAAGCACAAGCCAGAGGCAAACCCAGGGGCAATGTGGTAAACAAACACTGCACTTCCAACCTAAGCCCTGGAAAAGAAAAGTTACTTTTGATGAACTAAAAGAATTCCTGAGGACAACTTGCAGTAAACATAAACTTTAACCACGATCTGACACGACAGTCAATAAATAACTTCAAGATAATCACACATACCTCTTTGGTAGGCAGTGGTCTAACCCAGGCGGAGATGCTTTTAGAACATGGCTGTTCTCACCAGCCCTTGATATTTTTCTTGCGATCCAGGCAACATCACATTGAAAAACCTACGCCACAGCTGTCAGGGCTTCTCTCCAGCAGATAATTAAATTCCATTGTGACAAGTGAGCTCAAGTTTAGTGACACCATCCCTGCCAACCAAACAAGAATGAGAGCCATCAGCTGCACAGACGTTGATCGCTTTGCTGAAAGAAGAGGTGCCTGCAGTACTTACCATCATCCTCCCAGGGTAGGTGCTCGGCCCCCAGGAGGTACCTGACAATAACATGAGTACTTCTCAAGGGATGATTGTGTTGGGATCAATGTGCTTATGCAAGAAGGCCTGACAAAAGTGGAGCAAGTCAACAAGTTTAAAGGACATTCAAGATCTTTTCCAAACCAGAAAAAGGCAGCGTTTAGCTTGGGCGGTTGCATGGTAGGCTTTTGCTAAATGCAAAAGATGAAGCCATCAGTGTTTTTTCCCATGGAGTCCCCTCTCAAGCTGCTCTTTTAGGTAAAGAGTTTATTTTTTCCTCATCTTACGTACATCCCATATTTTTGCAGATATGTCCACTTTCCTTAGAACATAGCTTTTAAACTTATTTTATCCATCAAAAATCAGACTGCACATTAGCTAGTACCTAACAACTACCTTTCCATAGCTGTATTGCTTCATATGTAAATCTGTTATTTCTCAGCTAATTATTGAACTATCCAATTTTAAGTGCAGCTGGAGGAAAGCTGCATTTTTTCCTCACAAGAGAAGAATACTGCTTCACTGCTGGCATCCCAAAGAGACTCCCCAATTAATAAAGGGTGGCCAGGTCTCACATTTAAGCACTGCATGAGCCATGTCTGCTCACTTACTTTGCTCATGGCTCAAGTGTTTCAAGCCAGCATTCCTGCTGCAGTAGCTCCAGAGAGGCTAGTGGGATGTCACAGTTACAGAGGCATACATCTGCCTCGAACGTGCTGTGCCAGCCGGAGAACAGCTCCGATCCCACACAGCCTCCAGGCTCTCCCTGGTACACAGGAGGAGGTGTATCTGGCCTCCAGAGAGGCACTCCAGGAGCCTACTGCTGAGCCAACAGCCAGAAAATGCAGCGCATTTGTGCAGGAAATTAAACCTGACTCTCCCATAGCCTCAACAAATGGCTCAGCCAGCCTGCTGCAGTCAGTCTCTCGGAAGTCTCTCCATCCCCTCTGAGAATTGAACACTAACACACACTTTCTGAATCAAACCCGGCTGCCCCAGTCCGTGAGACGTCATCACTGGCAGCTGGGCAGGGAGGCCTGAGGCTTGACAGCACCTAAATACCGGGTGTAGAGACTTAAAAACATGGCTAAATCAGTTGGCCCCTTTCTAGATCTCATCCTAGGCTCCCAAAAGCTGAGTTTATTCATCACCCTATGTGCTTTGCTAGCAGCATTGGCTTCTCTGCTTGTCAACACGCCGATTTCTGAATTCTCAGTGCAAAGGAAGCCTTTCATGGTTTGGCATCCTCTTATATGTTTATGCTTCTCAAGATATATTCTCTAGCCAAGTCTTTAAGTTCTTACATTAGTCCCCAAGCCCAGACATCAATCTGTTGCTGATCAGGTCTTTTCACATCATGCTGCTTTTATCTGGAATGCTGTTTCTGATGTATCCAGGGAAGCTGATGTTTTAAAGAATGTGGTTAATTATTTTTTTTCCTTTTTGTTTAAAATAACACTTGAGCACAGCTATTTCTTTTGCTATAAGACTTCAGCAAGAAATTTGCCTTATAAATGCTATTATGCTGGGGAGGTCCTGATTTGCATCTTTGTCCTTGGATAGCGTAGATGCAGCACAGGGATCTGCAAACAGAGATTGATTGATTTTTTTCCCCCTTTTATAGTCTACAATAAAAAGTTTCTTTAAAGGAGAAGAAAAGAGAAGCACGTGCTTAATATTGAAGAATAGCCTGCTTGTGCTTGATACATTGGAGAAACAGTTCAAGAACACTTCATCCTCCTGCAACTATTTCCTGCACTTCTGCCAAGGTTAGGGAAACCTTGGGTTAGCTGCTGCCTGAATACCACAGGCTGGTATCAGTCTGAACAAGTTCAACTGACTGCTTAGATTCTCATCTTTATTCTTCCTCCCGTTGTCTTCCCACTTTGGCAAATAGAAATCACCTTCGACTTTGGGGGAGGCCTCAGCTAAAAACACCCAACAAAGAGAATTCCTCAAGAGATGCTGGCTGGGGGGTCAAGGTCCTTTCATTGAGGCCCCTAACTCAGCTGTGCTGGTGATCAGCCAGCTGTCATGAAAAGGAGATTGTAGAGCAGCCTGGTCTGGGATGAGGTGGGTCAGAAAACACAACAGCATAGTCTCATAAATGACTGAAAAATCAGACAAAAAAAAAAGGGCAAGAAAAATCCACCTCCCTCATACTTAACCTCCCATTTTTTCACACAAGCAAAGAAAACAGAAGTGACAGAAAGAAAAAGAATCAGGCAAGTATGACAAACTTTACCTCATTTTTCATTTGGCTTTAAATGAAAAACACTGCTGGCCAGAACAATCTTTGGATGCCGATTGGTTTTGCACACAGCTCCTCTGACGTACAAGCCAGAAGAGGAGTAGCACCAGGATAGAGAACAGAGCAACCGACCGATGGATCCCAGCTCCAAACAGCTGCAGGACAACCAGCCCAGCACGACTGCAAATGGAGGCTGCAGTCCTGCTCCTGCACTCACTTCGAGCTGCCCCTTACACGGGAACCAGCCCTTTCACTGTTCTTTTGCACTGCTCTAGGTTGAAGGCCAGATCATTTTGTGTGCCTTACAGGCAGAGCCACATAGCTAAACCTGACCTGCTCGAAAATAAGTCAAAAACACAGCAAATTTCCCCTCAGATGGTTGTCTTTTTTGTAATAAGAATCACGCTAATCACTGCTTTCTGTCACAGGACCATGGTCTGGGCCTAATTTTAACAGCTTCAGTCATTTACATATAGGAAACGCAGAACACTGGGAGGGGGAAGAGCTCAAGCACTTCAGCAGCTACAGGAGAGCAACACCTTCTTCTGTGAGCTCCCTTGGGGAAATTGCTGAAGGCACATTGCCATAGCTACCTATCTTAACAGACAACTCTTTTTTTCCAGTTATTTTGTGACAGAAGAAAGGACCCCAGTGCCAGCTTTCTTTTTCTCCTCTCTTCCATGAGGGGATGCCAACAGCGGTTCCTGCTGGCCAGCCCACCTCCTCCAGCGGTGTCTGCATTCACCAACGCCTTCAAAATCTCCTGTGGACCTGGGGCTGTCCTGCCTCTGCTCTCTGGGAGCTGGCCTGCTGGAGATACTCTGGGCATGAGCTGCCAAAACCCCTGCCACGGTCCTAGAGGGCTGTCAGGGAAAGGGCCCTGCAGGGGAAAAATTCAGAAGCAGCAAACAACGTGAGAAGAATCAGCAAGAATGGGGGAAGAGCAGAGGTTTGCTGGGGAGGAGCTTTCTGGAAGGTCCAGGGTGCTTTTCATGACTGTCATGTCTATTTTATGATACCTTTTTTTTTTCTGTTCAGAACAATTGTGGTTAGAATACCCTTATTGGCAGTAATGCTGGATAATAAAGCCTCACAGACTGGTCTGGAGCCCATGCAAAGAAAACAAAGATTCCCATTATCTTTGTCTCAGCTTCACAAGGAATACCCAACTTACATTATAAAACACATCTATAGATTAATTTCTCTCCAGTTGAAATTTTTGCTTCCTAAAAATGTTATGTCTAACCTCATCAGAAAGGAAAGAAGGAGAGGTAGAGGGTGAGCAGAGAAAGGAAAGGCATCGTATCATAAGCAGCTTGCAATGTCACAAACATGAGAATAATCTTCCTCTGAAAAAGAAAAAAAGCACCACTAACTTTTTCACATTTTAGCAAACTTTTCAATTAGGATTTCTTCCTGGCTATTTAAATATGCTTAAAGTAATGATTTGCTGTAATTTGTCTTTTTCCTTTGGAAACATACCGTGCTATTGTCAGCTTTAAAAAAGAAGCAATTTTCTGACTTTTGAGATTGAGTAGGTCATGGAAAAATTACTACTGTGGGAGCCTATAATTAAATCGAAAATGCAGCTGCACCTATAAAAAAAATAAAATTAAGTTTATTCTATTAATACTTGAGTCTAGAATTGAATTTGACTCTTCAGACACAGGTCAGCTCAAACTGTACCTTAACTGCAGAACATCAGTGGCTGCACAGCCACAAAAGCAGACGTGATATAGTACCTACAAACGTACTGGCAAGTATTTGCTGGTACCCGAATTAGATTCAGTGGAGCATGGTTGTCATTTTCACACGTAGTGCCTTTCTTTCCTGTTTTCCTAGAAATGGCATTACATCTTTGGGTGTTGGTTTTATGCTTGATTTTTTAAAGAAACTCAATTAAAATAAATCCAGGTAAAATCACTAATTCATTGTAAATTTAACTAACAGAATTACAGAAGGGGGCTTTTGAAGAAAATTATGTCGTACATCTGAATTGAATAAAGACCTTTTCCCAGAATTTGATTAGTCATGAAATGAAGACAAGATTCTAGACAATACCATGATACAAAATCAGGCTTTATGTATTTATAAATAAAATTTATCATAGTCCTGACTGAATGTTTACACGGTACCAGATACAGGCTTTGAATTAAATTCTAAGTGAAAATATTGAAAAAAAAATTTGTGACCCACAAGAGACTTTACAACATCTAAAATATACAAAAATAACAAAACTCTCACCAAGAAAATAAGATATAGACATGTTGTATAACAACTCATGGGACTTGTTCTGGTGTCTGATGATAAAAAATACTTTCACAGAAATCTTAATAGAAATACATAAAATCAGAAGAAGAACAAATCAGGCTAAAATAATTGTATTGATTTTATTTATTAATACTAATAAAAATAGCTTTTTAAAAATAATTGCATTTAGGATGATCATATTTCATGATTTTCTAGGGTAATAATAGGTGGGATTCTACAACTCCTCCATATTGTATGATTTTTTATATGACACAATAATTTGTAAAACTACATTTCCTTAGAACCTCCTCTAATTCACTAAGTTTAAGGGTTATTTTTTCCTTTCAACAAACAGAAAGGAAATTATTCTTCTTCTTTTCATCAATCATTCTCACATGTCCAGCTTTCCGTGCTTTTATAAAGAACATACCTAAACCCACTCAGTTTATATAAATGTCTATACCCTATTTATTACGTATAACAGGCTGAAATCATTTCTTCGTGTGCAAACTCCATTATTTTAATACACTTACCTATCACATCTAATACAGCTATCCACAACTACTGTGAGAATGAAAACAGCATATCAGAAATGGAAAAAAAGGAAAAAGATTTATGAGGAAACATTATACACAACACAGGAGAGATCTCTTTTCCCTGTTTCAGAAATGACTGGTGAGCGACAGCGCTGTTGCAGAGAGAGCCCACAAAACCTGTATCATCGCGTACACGGCTTGATTAAGCCCAGAAGTGATCCTAAGAACCAGCAGTTTAATTATTTGGTTTCACATCTACAGATCGCTTTCTCCCGGCTGCCTGTTTGGTCAGCAGCATGATTTTTTTTTTTTCACTTTGTGCTGTGGAGCTGGATTTCTATTTTCCAGCTGCATATATTCCGTGGAGGAAAAGAAAACTGATCCATGAAGTTCCTATTTGCATAAAGTGCAGAAACATCTGTCACAAGATTCTTGTTGGTGGATTGAAGCATCAGGAGATACTGCCACTGATCATCTGCCTTAATACTATTGAATTCTGTTTCTGTCAGTAGGAGCTCTGAGCGAGGGTGTTTAAGGAGGCAGAGGAAAGAGAGTTTGCTCAGAGGAGACATATTCTCACTATTACTTGACAGGAGTGATCGGTTACGTGACGCCGTCTCACACAAAAACTCAGGAATGAGCTCTGCCCCAGGATCAGTAAATGCCCTGTTCCATCTGATACCAGTTTTTTGCAAGTACAGATCTTATAAAGGTATGCGATGATTTAATCAGCATCCTGCAGTTGCCTACAATGCACAGCAGCTTTTTTTTGTTAAACCTCATGCAATGAATGATCCGAGTAGCAGGGCTAACATTAGAAACTGCTCGATCTGCAGTGCTGGTTTGAGGTTTGATTTTGGTTTAGGGAATCAAATAAAAAATCTTGAGGAAGAATTATCTGTGTCTCAGATCAGGAAAAATTTCATTCTGTTTCTGTGTGTATATATAATGCATGACTACAGTCACAAATATCAGGTGGAGCAGCCAATTCATTCATACAGAATACATAAATAGAACAGAATCTCAATGAAATACAATAGCAACAATTTTAAAAAATGGAATGGATGTTAGGTCAAGTGTTATTTCTAAAAACAATAGAAGTACTTTTATTAATACACAATTTTTGTATTTTCGCATTACCTTCTGCTCTTTCTATTACAGATGATTTTTAAAATTCACTAGCTCTGTTGATAAAATTGTACAGACAGATTTCAGGCTGGCCTCCTCTCTCACATCACCGAGAGTCAAATCAGTCTAATCTACGATATGCAGTGCAAACAAAGTGCTCCTCTCAGCTCCTCTGCTTTGTGGAGTTTAACAGCCAATCTGAGAGGAAAATAAAGTTTCTTCACATTTCCTGTCTACTTATGTCAGAAGTAGCATTAAGGTGCTCAATACCACACTATTCCTTGTTTTCTGTGAAAAGCTCTGAGACAGTCGGCTTCCTAAGCTAGGTCAGCAGAGATTAATATCACATTAGTAAAATCTCATTCCTCATTGTCATTGCAAAACAAAAAGGCTTTAAATATCTCTTCTTCATAGCTGATCTCTGTAACATGTATGTGTGCTGCTTTTTATTTCCCCCTCACTCCTTTATACATTCACAGATACCTTTACTCAACTACAAATGTCCGAGTGCAGGAAATACCTGCTCGGGAGCACAGCACAATAGGGTCACAGGAAACTGTGAAGCAAACAAATGTAAAAATAATAATAAAACCCAAACAACTGCATCAGAAGGGATCTTTGCTCGCATACACATATTTGTATAAAAAGTTTCTCTGGCAGTGGTTCACCAGCAGGCAGTAATCAGCTAAGATACTTCTTTGTAATTTTTTTGTTTCATAAATAATACAGGAGTTTACTAACAGGAAGTTTGTGGGAAGCAACAGTAAACAGTCTAGCAATCCATCTGTTATTGCGGAATGCAAGAAAGCTGAATCAGATTCTGTGCAAGTGGACTATTTTTGCTGTTTGTGCTAGCAAAGATGTGTGGGAAATGGGCACTTAGAGTCATTGTTAACATGAACTCTTGCGGACCTCCTTTCTCCCTCGCCTTGTGGAAAGGAATGGCTGGGTGCAATTTCAGCAGGAAGCCCAAGGACTTCTGTGGCTACAGAGCAGCTCGTAATAAACCTGAGCAAAACAGACAAGGCATTTGTATCAGACGTGAAATATTCAAGTGACAGTTACAAAGGGACTTTTGCTTCCTCGAAATCAATCTCAGAAAGAATGACTTCTAAATTAAAACACTCACAAACTCCTGTTAGCGCCTTCCTCAGCATCAAGATATTTATCAGGAAGAAGTTGAAGGGTTGGAGGGAATTGGAGTAGGAAGAAAGGAAACAAGGAAAAATAAGGTAACGATAGAGGTTGTACTGACAGACTTTCTGTGCCAGCACAAGTAGAGAGTCACGCAAGGGTGAAAAAAAAGCTAGTATCTTTCCTGAAGACAGACTGTTCTGCTGGCATTGGTCCACCCTTGATATATTGCTTATGAATAGAAGGCTAGAAAGAGAGCGGGGGCAGGCGTGTAAATTAGTCACTACTACTACAAAAGCAAGCTTTCCTTGCCAGCGGCAACGCGGTGCCTCACCTCAAAGATTAATTTGTAGCACTGAAGTGAGTGTCCAAGACAAAAAGTTGTGCTGCTAAATAAATAAGAGTCAGAAGCTTACGTATAGATTATACCCTGTGCTTACTAGGAATTACTTAATTTTAACAAGCTAACAAATTCTGCTTATTCACGACGTGTCTAAGTATTACACGTTGCACTTGGTTTAGAAGAAACAGTAAATATGCAGAAAACCTCTGTCCAAAACAAAACCTGATAAAAAGATGTACGAAATTGTCAAGAAACAAAAATGCGAAATTGCGGGGCATGGCATCAGCTGATGGTCGTGCGCTGAACAACGCCGGGGCAGCGGCGCACGGCTGCCCTGCGGGGAGGGCAGCTCCTGAGGGATGCTCTGAAGTATTTACAATGGCAAAGCGAAGCGTTTGGCCGCCGGCCGGCCCCTCACGATGCTGCCACACACCGGGAGCAGCGCGGAGGCCATGG